>AYEL01079379.1:0-109468 GCA_000484575.1 Olivierus martensii
AAAAAAAAAAAAAGAATTTTATTTAATTTAAGTAGTGTAAAAATTTTTATTCTCTGTTATAGACGTAAATGTGTTTTTTAATATAATTTGTGCACGGTTTTTTTTTCTTGTCTATATATATTCTTTTGTGGTTTTACGATTTGGCATGATAATAATTTCGTGGCTTTTTTTCCTTATATTTATCTTTGAATAAATTTCAAGTATTATATTAAAAAGTCAGAAATTCTCAAACATTTTTTGTACTTTTCCAAAAGTATTTTTTACTTTTTATTTTTTGCTTATTCATAGTGTATAAAATAACGTAATATTATTATAGGATGTCGTTGGATCGATAGGATTAGCTAAGAATTTCTTCCAGTGACAGTTATGTCTAGATAATAATTCCACCTCGGTGAGCATATGAAACGTTTTTGAACATTTCTCTGTCAAGAATCTTTACTCTGATACTTAAAAAAAAGTTTGTCATTTTCTTCTAATTCTTTTCTTTTCTAAAAACTGTCAAAATATCATTTCGCTATTTTTTGATCTTCAGGTGTTTAATTGTCTTTTTTAATTGTAACACGTAACATTTGTTTCGATTTTTGTTATGCGTGTGTGTTTGAAATTTACACGAAAAGTCTCTTGTTGGAAATCTATTAATAATAAAAAAAGACAGAATTTATCAATTACTTCTTTTGTTGTTGCAAAAATGCAATTTCTCTTTCATCTTGCGCTCATTAGTTTTTATTAATTTTTTTTACTAAATTAATCCTTTTAATATTTTTATACTCGGAATTAATCGTAAATTGGTGTAAAAAAAGTGAAGATTTTCCCCCCTAAAAGAAAATAAAACATTAATGGCATTAATAAATTAATTTCGATGCAATGATTAAGAGGTAATTGACATCGGATTTTTATAACAATAAAACAATAATTGACAAATTATTGTTATTTTTTATAATAATAGACATTTTAATTGCAGTTGTATTTTTATAACAATAAAAAAGATAATTGATAAATTATTTTTTATAATAATAAATATAGTAACTGACATTGTATTCTTTACAACACTGAGATTGGTAACCGATGAATTTTTTTATAATAAAAAATTAATATTATTTGATAATAGCATATTTATTTATTGTTATAGGATAATAAAATTATCCTTACAACCACACCGCATGCGGTCGTATAAATATGTTTGACATAATATGATTAAGAGTAAAATTATGATGGGATAAAAAGTCTTTTCGAAATTTACAAAAGAAGAAAAAAACGTTTGTTAGAAACATTCGCTAGCTGTTTTACTTCTTAAAAAATTACTCGGAAAACATTCAACATTAAATTTATTGCTATTATTTCTGTAAAGAAATTAAACGTGCTCTAAATACAAAATTTAAAATAGTATTAAATTGAATAATAGTAAATAAAATTTTAAATTAATCGAGTTTTGTTTTTTCTCAAAAAAGGCTACAGAATTAATTCACTTTATGTAATTTTTAACAAAACTTTTAAGAAAAAAAAAAAAAAAAAAGAATTTTATTTAATTTAAGTAGTGTAAAAATTTTTATTCTCTGTTATAGACGTAAATGTGTTTTTTAATATAATTTGTGCACGGTTTTTTTTTCTTGTCTATATATATTCTTTTGTGGTTTTACGATTTGGCATGATAATAATTTCGTGGCTTTTTTTTTCCTTATATTTATCTTTGAATAAATTTCAAGTATTATATTAAAAAGTCAGAAATTCTCAAACATTTTTTGTACTTTTCCAAAAGTATTTTTTACTTTTTATTTTTTGCTTATTCATAGTGTATAAAATAACGTAATATTATTATAGGATGTCGTTGGATCGATAGGATTAGCTAAGAATTTCTTCCAGTGACAGTTATGTCTAGATAATAATTCCACCTCGGTGAGCATATGAAACGTTTTTGAACATTTCTCTGTCAAGAATCTTTACTCTGATACTTAAAAAAAAGTTTGTCATTTTCTTCTAATTCTTTTCTTTTCTAAAAACTGTCAAAATATCATTTCGCTATTTTTTGATCTTCAGGTGTTTAATTGTCTTTTTTAATTGTAACACGTAACATTTGTTTCGATTTTTGTTATGCGTGTGTGTTTGAAATTTACACGAAAAGTCTCTTGTTGGAAATCTATTAATAATAAAAAAAGACAGAATTTATCAATTACTTCTTTTGTTGTTGCAAAAATGCAATTTCTCTTTCATCTTGCGCTCATTAGTTTTTATTAATTTTTTTACTAAATTAATCCTTTTAATATTTTTATACTCGGAATTAATCGTAAATTGGTGTAAAAAAAGTGAAGATTTTCCCCCCTAAAAGAAAATAAAACATTAATGGCATTAATAAATTAATTTCGATGCAATGATTAAGAGGTAATTGACATCGGATTTTTATAACAATAAAACAATAATTGACAAATTATTGTTATTTTTTATAATAATAGACATTTTAATTGCAGTTGTATTTTTATAACAATAAAAAAGATAATTGATAAATTATTTTTTATAATAATAAATATCGTAACTGACATTATATTCTTTACAACACTGAGATTGGTAACCGATGAATTTTTTTATAATAAAAAATTAATATTGTTATTGACATCGCTCTTTCATAACAACAATTGGCAAGTTTTGATTCGTTATAACGACAATCGAATCTAACAATGAAACTTTTCATGTAAATTTTGTTATAAAAATTACGTAACAATAATTACGTATCGCTAAACTTTGTACAATATTCGTTTTAACGTCAATCGACATCTAACAATGGATTTTACGTGTAAATTTCGCAATAAAAATTTCATAAACAATTGATAAAATTTTCAATTTCTAAAAATGCAATTAAATTTTTGCCGATTAAAAATAGCAAGGATATTTTGATAGTTAAAAAAATATAAAATTCGGATGATCCTATTACTGCCAAGTTCTCTACCTATTAATTAACGTTATGTTTTTTGATCAAACGTATAATTATTTATATCTTTACGTTGCTTATATCTTGCTTATACTGACGCTAACAATTAACATACAAACAAAGATCCTATCTTGTCATATTAATATTGATAAATTATAGTTTAGTCTCTTATCTCATGTTTTTAAATTAGATTTATAATCCAATATACTATACCGTGCATAAATTACAAATAGAATAAATTTTCGGAAG
The DNA here is from genome assembly GCA_000484575.1 of Olivierus martensii. Classification (NCBI taxonomy): domain Eukaryota; kingdom Metazoa; phylum Arthropoda; class Arachnida; order Scorpiones; family Buthidae; genus Olivierus; species Olivierus martensii. The sequence continues at coordinate 3,170 of AYEL01079379.1, forward strand.
ATACCGTTGATTGTACAATAAAATGCAGTGAAAAGAATACGAATGATAATATTATTCCAGAATTCTGATCTCATACAGTGTACAGCTATCGTTTTTTGAAAGCATTCCGCAGATAACCCACAATCATGCCTTACTCTATATATATAATTTTGTGTGCGGAGATTGTGAGTTATGTTTGGTTATTGAATTATGTAGAATGTTTCTATTTGTACAGGAGGTATTTTATTTCCTACCAGAGGACTTTCAGCGGAAGTATCTTTTATTACATGTTTTATTTCATGGCACCATTTATTCCAAGGACCGGAATGATTCAATGAATCATTCGAACACCTTTAAGATTTTTCATAAAAGCCTGCCGCATTCCCAGCTGATAGCATCTAGCAAAAAAAAAGTAAAAAAAAAAAGAATGGATTTAGGAGATATAATAAAGATTAGTCCCTGTAATCTGGAGATATTCTACTAAACTTTATGTAATATATTGGAGTAAATCTTGATCAATGGGAAAAGAAACAGCTTGGATATAAATGAATTGCCATCGCACGCAATGTAATAATAAATACAATGACTGGAAGGTCTGGCATGTATGGTCAACTGTACAATCTAAACGTACAAGGTTAATGTAGATTCCGCCTCCGGAATGGCACTTCATAATAATGATAATTTATTTAGTATAAAATATTTATAACAGATGAAAAGAGAGAAACCAATTATGATTGAACGATTAATGAGATCAGAGATAATTTTGTAGGCAGGATTAAAAGATTATTAGCAAATTAATCCAGTGGGAGAATTCAATCTTTACACAGATTTCAATTTGTTTCAAATTTATCAGTATAATAAACAGTTTAGCTCTAATTTGTCAGACAAATGAAGACACCGTTAAATACTTAAGCCATAAAATTCGACGTTTGTCTGCTTAAAGACAGATCAAAGCACAGAATAATTTGCTAGCATTGACAAAGAAAAAAATATTCCAAACAACTCTAGCTTGGGATTCTTTAAGAAACATTTGAAACACTAATAACATGCATCTAGAAGCTATTCATCTTCAGTACTTTTTTAAATAAGTAACTTTTCTAAAATTATTCTAATTCGTTTATAGGAAAAAACATCGCTTTTTAAAATTGCGAGAGAAAATAGTAAGAAGAAAAAACAAGGGAAACATTTGAAAGGAGAAATCAGATTTTGTTGATTTTCAGAGAAAGAATAGAACGCGTGAAGAATTTGTCAATCATTATTCGATTTACATATTCATCCAATTTTAAGTTGTTTGTGAAACTCAAGACAATCATAATTGAAGATGCTGCAGTTTAATGAACGACCGCCTTAACTTCGTTAATCAGTTGGGCCGAATTACCTTCTTTGACGTCAATAGTTAAGTCTTCCATTAATTTGATGACAATTTTAGCAAAGAAACGATGCGACGGAACACAGTTTTTTTGCAACTTCAAAGAATTTTGCTAACGTTACCCAAGGGAGGTGTGTGGTTCTCTTACCGATAAGATTAGCTGCGTTTGTGTTGCGAACTGCGACGTTATTGCAGTTTGGATCGATAGGTCTACTTCAGAACACAATCTTTTATAGGTTAGCTCGGTGTAAGTGAAGCAAGTTTTCGCTTGAAATGCATGGCTTCGACGATGAATGATGATTGATGGCCACAAACTGTTAGGTCCAAATTCGATACAAACGCCGAATTTTGTACTGAATAAGCTACGTTCCCTTTTTATATTCTTCCAGAAAATGTTTGTTATTGGCCGTGTTATTAGAAAATAACTCGCCCGTTTTTTTCCCTCTTTTTACTATTATTATTTGCTTCTTTATTAAAACATTCGCTTTGGCTTTTAAAGGAAAGAAAGGTCAGAAAAATTTTCTCACTAAGCAAAAATTTCCGCGCATTTTTGCCGCTTTTTAAAATATTTGTAAAACCATAAATGTTAAGTGATCTTTCGCACGTAGCCATTAAAAATTTTTTTGCCAACGTTAACAAGGTAAATATAAATAGCATACAACAACAACAAAAAAACACTACGTAATTCCGGTCTTATTAAATCTTTCGGAAACTATAGTATAATTTTTATTAAAATGATAATTATCATTCAAATTACTGTAACCACTGTGATAAGTATAACATTGAAAGAGAAGCTTTGAAAAATTACACTAGGTGAAATTACTGAATTATTCTTTAAAAATTCGAAATTGTTTTTTAAATATTTCTTAAGCATTTAAAATATAAAATAATTACTTCAACAATTACCAAGCGCAATGTTTGCAAGACAGCTCATTAGTTTTATAATATCGTAATGAATTTCACCCCGTAATTTAAACTTTAGTAAAAATTAACAAGTGCTCGTATTATTAACGGAACACTGAGTTAAATTAAAACTTAAATGAGATTAAATTATACAGATAAGGATTAACACGACGGTATTATGCCGTGTTGACGACTACACAGGCATTTTCGAAAGAGCACATTAAAAACTCTATATGTTTTTTTGGAAAAATTAATCTTACGCTTCATGTTTATAACGATAAATAAATTATTCCGTAAAATTCGTTTTTATAAATACGAAATTTAAATTTGATATTTTATCAAAATGAAAAATTGTCTTTGAAAATTTTTGTAAAGAAGAGTAGGCTACTTCGTATTAATGTAAGTTGTATCGAATGTCTTTTTTTTGTACAGAATGGGTTTCGGAAGAAATAAAAACGATACAAGAATCCGTTCTTGTTAGTTATTTTATTGACTTACTATCCTCCTTATTTGGGTTATGCCCATCTTGTCGCATTTACATTCGTGTACTTGTAATCAGTTTCTCTTGCATACGATAAATCTGTTTAGTTGTTCGGCATACTTGTATGCGATTCTATTAATCTTAGTACATTTTAAGGACCACTCTACGTGATTTATGGTGAATGGCATATACTTTATCTATATATCTGGATTTATCCGCCTATAGAACGATAAGGAAGGCGAACATATCTACTCTTTCGATAGTTTACTTAAAAGAGGTTAGAGTTTAAATTAAATGGCAGTTAAATGAAATTCCATTCTCGAAAGACTCGCAAGATGTCCGAAGGCCTTGTTTATTATGTAGAATTGACTGTTGAGGAAGAATAGTGCTGTTTGATAATTTTCTTAATTTTTATCATCCCAACTGATGTATTTAAGCACAAAATATTATGCAGTTTTATTTATTGAAGTTACGTGTTTTTGTCGAAAGTAAATAACATTTTGAGAATATATCTCAATGGTTAGAAAATAAATAAGAGTCAAAAAATGGAAAAGTTTGAGGGGGGCTATTTTCTTAAATTTCCGACCATTTGGATTCAGTAGGGAAAAGAAAAATATACCTTCAAACAAATAGAAGATCGTTTTACTAGAAGGGCAATTCTTCATTCGGACATCAGTTTGGTGAGACCCTGTATGTGCCAAAAATAATTCCTGGTTGTGATGGTTCATCTGGGACCGATATGGACGAATGTAGGGGCTTGACAAGAAAAGTGTATCTTTTGCCAGATTCGACAAGCACCTCTCTCTTATCTTCATCATCGGACAGACAAATGACTGCGCACTCAAATTGCCATCTCTGTTGTGACCGTGCAGCCAACTTGTGCCTCACCACGTGACAATTGCGCTTCCCTAGAGAGTATTGATTTGCCATAGACTGATGGCTGGCGGCCCTAGGGTTCCTTAATAGCCGGTCGGATTTTTTGTCGGCACCTGTCTCTGCTGTGTCTTGGGAAAATTTATTTCTTTGTCGGTGCAGAACGTTACTCGATAGTTCCCATGTGCACATCCCAAACTTTGTAAGATTCTTCTAACATTGAAAGCATAAACATGTTCGGACTACTCTGCCTTATTTAGAACTATTTTCTATCTTCTTCTTTTCTTTCTTCGTGTGATTTGAAGGCGATATCTTGTAAACAATGTGTTGATATGTTAGTCTGTTTGTCTGGAAACTTTGTCAACATTTACCAGAAGTTTTATTTTTATCTAAGCCGACGCTTTTCCTCGATATTTCTGACGATAAACAAACATCCTTTCAGCAGACGGATATTATTTTAAACTTGCCAATTTTTCTTCCTAACTGTTAAGAAATTATTAAACCATATGTGTTTGTTCTTCTTAAAGATGCTTTCGTATTTCAGTTGACAAACATTCATACAGAACTTCATCGATTGGATTTTTCTTATTTATGTTCAACCAGGGAATGTCTGCAAATACTGATAGTCTCAGGAAAAAGTGATTTAATTTATGAGAAAAAAGTGCCTTAATAAATCTTAATTTTAAAACTTGTCTTCGCCGTTTATTTTTATACATTTAATGTACAATAGCATTAAACTTTCACCTGAGAATTATTCAGGTAAAGACTCGCTTTCTCTCTCTCTCTTTTTTTTTAACTCCCTAAAGTAGAAGTAAGGATAATTAAGTCTGACTTGTAATTAACTCTAGCTCGTTTTGGGATATATTAACGTCTAAAACAACCGTTACTGTTTCTTAGGGTATATCCACTTAATATATCGCTTAACTAAGATTTTGTAGCACAGACAAGCAACTCGATTCTTCTTCTAGAGATCAAACAAAAAAGATGCTTAAACTGTAGTAGTAAATTTACGAACATCACCTTCTTGAGGAGGAGAATATAAAGGATTGAATCTTGAATTAATTATATATTTTTCCTTGTATTTTTTTTAATGTAAAGCTAATATGATCAGCGAAATTTCCAGGTCAATATATATAAAAATCGCAGAATGGATTTTTCGATAAGCTCTGTAGCTTTAAGGAACGTATGCAGAAAAGCTAATATGATCAGCGAAATTTCCAGGTATATAAAAATCGCAGAATGGATTTTTCGATAAGCTCTGTAGCTTTAAGGAACGTATGCATACGAACTAGAGATTAATACTTTATACAAATGCAAAAACAAAATGCCAAAACCCTAATTAAAACAATAGTAACAACGTTAGATGAGGAAGAAGAGAAAGAGAGAGATTATTGTACAAAGTTCGGTATTTGTTTTAATAGAATTTGCTTAATTAATTATCCACAATCTACATAAATAACTTTTATTGTGTATTTTGGCAGAGAAGACGGAGGTTCGTTTCATCTGATTTATAGTTATTTATTTAGGATTAAATTTTCATTTAATTAAAGCAAGACTTGTGTAAATATTATTGCGAAATGATTTTATTCTTTGTATAAGTTATGGTCGTCGGCGAAACTCGATTAAGATTTGTGGACCAGGTGGCTAAAGAGTGACCAATTCCCCAAGAAACCACGGACTGTCGATGGTTTAAGTCTCGGGAGGTTTGCTTGGACAATCTATTAATCAGCCTGAAATTCGTCCGGATATGAAAAGACTTTGTCTAGATTGAGATAGAAAATAGAGTGACGATTTCTGACAAACTTTTCCTTTTTATTTTCCTGCAATAGTAATTACACGCAAACAAATATTCTGGCCATTTTCTGCAACGTTGAAAAATTCGCCATTTATGCAAATTAACAATTCCTGCGTGCCAAATAACGATTTAACGCAAATTATTAATTATCGATTCGGTGTTTGTTTCTGTAACTGCAGTATCTAATTGCATAATTTTGCTGGAGAGCATGCAGACTACTAAATTTTTATATATTTTTTTTTTTCCCTTATTTTTTGGTATGAAGCTGTAAGTTCTTTCGAGTCGAAAAACTAATGATGGAAACCGGAAAAAATTCCACCAAGCAGATTCCATCTGCTACAGAAAGGAATTTAATCAAGGCGGATGATTGAATCAACTTTCGACTTAAAAAAAAAAAAAAATAATCATTTGACTTCCTTTATTCTTAGAATATCACAATAAGCAATTTAAAAAACATTAAAAATTCGAGAATTTTTATACACAAAATTCTCATCTAGGAATTAAGTCTAAATGCCTTTTAAAGTTTGTTATTGCTTCGCTCATTTGTTTTTACTTTCTTCATTTGTTATTCCCATCATGCTTTGTAATTTTGGAATTCTCTGCGCGGAAATCCAACACTCGGGTCGATAGGAATCTAGTCACGTGATTGGGGAGAAAGAATTAATTCAATAGCCAAACAAATTGCGGAGAGATTAAAGAGGTAATCAGATTGACCGTCTTTTGATGCCTAACTTTCTCATCAGACAGTTTTTCATCAACAAACAATCATTGGCCGCCAATTAGACACAAATCTCTTCGCTAATTATATTTGAAAAGAAAACGATAGAGAATAGACTTAAGCATTCTGGCCATATAGGTCATTTTTCGGTAAAAATATATTTTCCACTTTGGAGATAATCCGCAGTGCAAAATCCGGATAATGAATTTTTAAACTCCAACGATATTCATTTCCGGTTGTTTGTTTGTTTCTCTTAATACAAAAGAAAATTGGTTATCCGCACAGATAATTTATCTTGTCTATCAATTATCCGTAAGATCGCGTAGTTAGATAAATTATCCGTCCCGGCTAATCCGACTCGACGAACTTCGTAATCCAATATAATTCTCCTATAATAAAAATTCTAGACTACGGATTACGTTCTGATCTACACTCGGATAATCACATTATCCATCAACATAATCTAACATAATAACGATACTGAGAGGGATTAAGAACGCGAAATGAACCTAATCCAGGCCGTTTTCCAGTTACCTTAATAATTCTTATAAGGATTATCTCCGTGGGATTAACGATTGGCCCGAATTTATAATTCGGGTAATTCGCGTGATTACTTTTAAGGATGAAAGATATTCTTATCGTGTATGAAGCGTTAAATTAACTTTTTTAATGCTCCTAAATCGTCTTCTTTAGTAAGATTAATAGATGTTTACATATTAGAATTATAATGAAAAAGGTAACGAGGAAATATTTTCTTCTTAGTTTTCAAGACTCGTCTCGAAGTACTTGATTAAAAATCTGCTATCTCTGCCCCATTTCCTCTCCCTCTACAGCAATTTTGGGTTGAAAGCGGTTGTTATTCTCCCATAGAAGCCATAAAACCAATAACCGTGAACTATGGACGTTACCTTTCCATAATATCATTAAGAACCAAGTCAGACAGTAATGGTCGCATTTAATTTCTTCTTTCTTTTTTCTGCTTTTTTTTTTAGCAATGATACCTTTCGGGAAGAAAAAATGCAGCATTTTAGAAGCAAAGATTGGAAGGGACATCATCTGAAATGCTTTTGTAGAAGTGAATGCAGCCATCAGAAAAATGATATACCAATCCATCACTTTGAGAGATAGAATCGTATCATGAGATAAGAATACACTTTACTCAGTGATGAAAAATATTTTAGAATAGTTTCTAGAGATTTGTACAAGTTTAAACAAAATTAACATACGTTTTTTTATTTTTTTTTTATCGGAATTAATTACGAATTAATGCACTTAAACAATTCACTATTGACTAAGAAAACAATCGAATAAACTTAATTTGATTCCATTCGGTACTTTATACAGTAATGAAGTAACTTTTATGCCATTGTTTTAGAAGGATTTTGAGAGTTAAGTAACAAATTTGTGCATAAAATAAAATTTCTCATCATTCAATTATTCTTTTGAATTCCAAACTGTTTTATTCTATCGTCTAAAGATACCGACCAACAAAGAAAGAAGAGAAAAATCTCAAAAATCCCTAGAGAATTTGGATATTTTTTTATTCTTGGGATTTAAAATAGCAAAATTATCTCAACGTTAATTAAAGTCGTAAAGTCAGTTAAGAGTATAAGACTTGAAAAGACGGTTCCTTACTCTTCAATCACTTGTAATTTAAACCATTAGAGAAGCTTGTTCGGTGGTTTGTATAAAAATCCAGCTTGTTTAATTCTGTCAAGCTCATGAGACATGCACGACATTCTGTGTTGTACAAGTCAACGTTTACTCGATCGATGTCTGAGCTGCTTCTTCGCTATTCCTTTGGAATGTGAGAATGAAAACACCTGTACACAGATGCGTGAGGTCTTGACTGATCAAATTATGTCATGTTTGTCAGTAAAACTGTTAAATATAGATAGCTTGAATTAATGTGCAGTAACTGAAGCGAATAAACATTGTTTTATTTGGATTTATTACATTATCGAGTATTTTTTCTTTTAACTAATAAATATTCATTATGTTTCTTTCGTAAATTTTACAAACACGGTTATGGGGTAGGTATTTTAAATTTTACAAATATACTTGTAGTCATTTTTCTGTGTTGCGCAAGTTGCTTATGCACAGAGCACAGTGGAGACTTGTTTATCATAAATAATGGAACACCGTACCAGTAGAAGAGAAGATCACGAACGGATTGAATATATATCCTTATATAGTGCACATGTTACGTTTGCACGCGCCTTCAATACGTTATTAGTCGATCCGAATCCCCTACGTCCACTAGTACATTCGATGAATGATCATCCCCAGACCCGCCTAAATATCGGTAATTTTCTGTTCGCTATCCCGCTTTCGTGAGTAACCAAATAGTTTTACATTGATCACATGTTAGATAGGTGGTCATGCGTCTATCACGACTAACAGAAGCATTCGTAGTTCTAACTACAGACGTTTTGAATGAGTACAAAACGGGGAAAAAAATCCGATTTATATGTCAGCCATTCGTCGCACGACTCGAATTTCTTCTCACTTGGGTATCGGATGATATAGTATACCTTAAACAATTCGTCGTTTTCTCCGCCATAATCACGCAATTATGATACATCATCATTAAGTTGAAGTTTCATCAAGAGGCAACTAAATTGCACGCGCAATTAACTACCTCTTTGGCGTGAAGTCAAACAGCCATTAGTTTTTCTTCGTCAATATTTTGATATACGCGTAACCCAGCATACAGTGTGTTAATATGATGCCTTATATGGGGATTCCTGCTGACCCCAGAACTACATCTCATATTTTTGTCACGCCAACTGAATGAATTTTTCACATGGCGTGTGCCTGACTCTACATTCGAATTTCAATTGTTGGTTAACTTTTGCTTTCTTTCTAAACTGACGTTTCTCTTGTCAAGACAGAATTGTGAAATAAGGTTTGTTTTTATTCTGTTTTCTTTCTCTATCTGCTTTTTTTTTATTCGTGCTTTTTATTCTTCTTCCAATTGATTTTGATGATGTTGCTATGCTATTTCTTATATTTATTTTACTACAAGAAGTTAAAAGCAAAGTCCGATGTTACTTTCTACTAGAAGAAAACTTATTCTGCGAGAATTGATTTTATTATTTTTTTTTTCTATCTTTGTTATCCGATAAAGAAAAAAAAAGAATAAAAGAAAGGAGACGTCTGCACCATCATTCATTGTACATCGAACTGTTTATAGCATTTTCTTTGGTTATTCCAATACAAAAGCTTATTAATTTTACTCAATATCAGACTTTTAGGGTTTACAAAACATGGAAATTCCGAAATTAAATTCTCTTACGCGAAACTTAGATGAGTTAGAAGCTAACTAAAAGTTTTCTTAGTGATTTTGCTGGTTTTAATCTATAAAATCACATTAAGTTGCATTTTAATTAAAATATTCCATTATACAACTTAGTCAAAATTCGATTTAAGTTGGAGTAAAAGTAAAAAAAAAAAAACAAAAAATAATCAATTTTGTCGAGGATTAATTTAGAGATCTTATCATTTATTTTCTTGATTACTTTTTATAATTACACGGAAAATTTGTCAGTAATTAATCCCAATTAAGCGAATTTAAACAAAAGTTTATTTTATTTAATTTCGAGAACTTTCCCTTCCACTTGCAAATGTCGTTTCGATATACAAAAGATCAAAAATTTCTTTTTTTACTTTTTGAAAAGGTGGCAAATTATTTTCTAAACTGCTTTTATTAGAGCAATGTCAGATTGTCGAAAGAGATAAGAGAATCAATTCTCATTCTGTGTCAGGAAGGAAGATTATAAAAAAAGGGAAAAGTTTTTCGGTAAAGAAAGCTAGAAAGAATTGAAGAAGAACAAAATGTCGAACGAACAATCTCTTTAGGAAGTTGGTTCTGGACAGAGATAATAGACTTCCTAGTCGGTTCTGGCGGAACAAACAGCACATAGATCTGCAGAGCAATGAAAAGAGATTAAGTCTAGTTATGTGACACCTCCTGAATTGCAGCTTATACACAGCTTCTACCGAAGATTCTTCTTCCCCCGAGTATCCCCTTCTGACCGTCTTCATTAGTTTTAGCGAGAATGGAGAAGACAATGATTGGACAACCGATCTTTATTACTTACTTGACATTATCCAAATGATATCGTACGCCGGTCTTCTGTAGTTAGACATGGTTTAAATAAATAATTTGTTATTTTTATTAAAATTCTGTTTGTGTTTGAATCGAAAAGAAAACATAATGACAATTCGAAGAAACTGTTAAATATGAAAGCGTATAAATTAAATAAAGAAAAGTTTCCGTACCAAAAAGTGTGCAGAAAATTGTAACAAACAATATTTCTTAATTAACTTAATAATGACGAGACTGACTCGCTCGATAGAAGAAGAAAAATTAAATAAGCGCAAACAGCAGTTAAAAGACTTCTGAAAGATAAACGAGTTATAAAACTAATAATGTAAACAAATAAAATATAAAAATCAAAGGAGAAAGGCAAATACACGGGAAAAAACAGGTTGCCAAAGAATATTGAAGTTTAAGTTCCAAACAGCGCTTTACTCCACATCTTGTTGCTATAACCTACCAAAGATCATTTTTGAATGCCATTTTTAATTAAATTATTCAAGCTTATAGCGTGAAAATTGGTTATTTTAAGAAAATAGAATTGTCTGCCATTTTGTTTAAATATGGCGTGTGTTATGTTACATTTAATATTATTCAAATCGTTCAAAATTACACGTATTACAAACTGATGGCGATCGAAACGTCTGTTTAAAGAATATTTCCCAAAAAGAAAAATCTAAATTTTTTTATTCGGTTTATACTTCTCAAACAGATCAGTTATTAAATTGAAAACAATAAAGAGATTTGGCCGAAAAAGTACTCTTAAAATGATATAAATAAACAACAGGGGACGAAGTATAAAGAAACTAAAGCAAACAAACATAAATTAAACATATTGACATGCAAAACATTGATGGAACTCGGTAAAACCGGGATAGCGTAGATGCAGCACCGATTTATTAATTTGCCCAGAAATTTATTCCGAAAAAAAGTAAATCCTTTTTTGTGTTTTGACTTTTCAAATTTTTCGAATCTAAAAACAAGAATAAGCAAGAAACAGGCGATTATAGAAGAATTCCGCTAATGCAATCAGAACTGGAAACTTTCGGAATAACAATTTTCCCCGACTACTTTTGATCTCAATCGGGGGCCGAGGTCGAAAGAAAATTTTTGATAGCATGCAGAAGCAAAAGCAGAGAACAGTGATTTAAATTGTATATGAGGCGGATGGTGGCTCAAAACATTCTCAATATCGACCCTTCTCCGCAGTTATCATTGAAGAGAATGCTAATGAAGAGGTTATTGATCAATCCTTAAACACTTGATATGAGTTGCTGTCAAGAAAGCATCGTAAATCGCCGATTTATTCAACCCAACTTGTACTTCTTAATAATCTATCAACCGCACCAGTAATTTGACTCCTTTTAATTATAACTTTCCTTGTCTATTCATCTAACCAATTGCAGAATGCTTTCTAATAATTAATGGAAATAAATTTCCGAGGCTTCCATTAACGTGGAGAGGAAGCTTGCACCAGGCTCCATCTTGTGACCATCGTTGTCTCTACCACAACCGAATTATTGATATGTTAGTGTATAAAGTGGAAAGGCTTTAAATCTTCTCTTTGCCTATATCGTTGGTGCAATTGGCGTTTATATCTTCATCATCATCATCATCATCATCCCGATTCGCTAACAAATTGCCAGTTAATAGAGCTTAATTTTAGTATATTATAACGCCATTTCCGCTATACAGAAACGGGAAATAAACAAAGATGGCTTCTGTTAGAGATGGTGTAGGAAGGTTGAAGAAAGATTGAGACATTTAAAAATAACTAATTCATAATTTTTCATAACTAAACTTTGCTATTTAAGAATCCGTGCGAGTTGAAAGAATAAATTCATCCATTTTTAAGAAAGAAAATGGTCCAAAAAAACCGTCTGAATGCAGCAAAGACCGTTTTACAACGAAAATGGCAAAATCAATATGACTATCAATCAGTATTTAATTTTCTAAGCTAGACAATAATGAGAAAACAATTGTTTCTTTGTATAAATCACAATCTGCTAAAAAGTTAAAAGATTTATGGAGAGAAGAAATTTTTAATAAAAATAAACATATATATATATATACTTTTACAGCATTATGTTGTTAGAAAATTATTTATATTTTAATAAAAGCAAATTTCTGTTTATATTTCTCCTTTCATTTATCATTTCTGACTTTTAAAAAAGAATATTTACAATTTTATGAATGAATCCATATCGATTTTATGTTCTATCAATAAATTCTCCTAAAAATTTTTCCTCTTAAAAGTAAAAATTTTGTTTGTCTGCCTACTGTTCTAGAATCGCTTTTCATGCTTATAAATTAAAAGAGATAGATTACTTATAAACTAGTTCCGTTTAAAAATTCTCTTAGAATAGCCTATAAATGTGCAGGACACGAAAACAAACAGAACGTATGTATGGTATATCTATACAAAGCTGGAGCAATGTGAAAGTCGGAGGAAAGTTGGATTTTCAAGACGTTGCGTGTTTGTATAAGTAACTTTCTCTTATTGTTTGGGTGGCAATGATTCATATCTTGGAGAGTGAGTGTCAGAAATATCAATATTTACACGATCTAATAAGATTAAGCCGAGCACTCTTTGTGTAGAAAGTCAAGCAAACCGTTAATAACGAAGTTAAATAGATGGAAACTGGTTAGTTTATAGTCTAGAATGAAATTTAAAGGAGGAAATAGAAAGATGTGCCTGGCAATAACCTTTTAATTCGATAGTCAACATTGAACAGTACGTCCTCAATGTTCCATTTATCAAAATTTAACAGAAGATTTTTGGATTCTAATCTATAAATGGCCAGTAATTCGGTTTAGTTACAAGTGGTCCACAGTTTTGCTTGTATCTATCAAGAATCATTACGACTCTTTCTTTGACTGCTGAATAGCTTTCTGGGAAGTAGGCGAGAAAGAAAATAATTCTCTGAATTATTCTCTCTCTCTCATTGTACCTGCTATAAAATTCCAGGCAGATTATAATGGTTTTTCTCGGAAATACATACGCAATAAATTATATCTGACAATATTCAGATCGGAATTAGGTGAAGCTTCTTCAACAATAACTTTCACTTCCAACAGCTTTATCAAACGTCTTCCTCTTAATTCTGCTCGGAATTAATTGAAAACGGAAACCCAAGATACTCATTTTTTTCACTATATGCTCTCATAAATCTTTCATTTTTTCCCGAATAATTCTTTCGTTCAATGCAATTAAGTTGCATAATTTTCTTTTCGAGTTTTTCCTGGAAATATATATATATTATTTTAAATAGTTTTTTAGTTGAGAAATGATTTACAACTTTCAAACTTTGTCTTTTTTTTATATGCAAAATTTCTACAGGATAATCACTTTAAACTTTATACATTATATCTTTAGTATTATCTCGATTTTCGATTTTTATCTTTTGAATAAAGAAAAAAGCTTCTTAATTTTAGAGAAAAGATCGTAAAGCATTATTACATTTATCGCTCGCTTTTTCTCTACATAATTTTTAAATTGGCCATAGTCCAATATTCAACTGTTTTGGACGAGTAAAGATGGCTATAGATTCTTCCAAGAATTTGAATTATCCGGGATTAAGCTGTTAAGTTAAAAATAATATGCATGTTTAAGGATTTCAAAGAAAGCTTTTACATGCGAACTAATAGAATTCTTCGTCTGTACCGTTTAAAATTCGAGTGCAAAGTTGTGACGAACATTGCATGCAGTAAAATATATTCAGATAAAATATTTATTCATGTGGATGGATTTGAATATAACATTAATAAAAATGATCACATTTTTACACGCCAGAATATAATATTTCGTGCGATTTTAAAACGATAATTAACATTAATTTCAATTCTGATAAATAGTTATTAATTGTAGAAATTTGTGTCATATTTATTATCAAACGAAACATCTACATAGAAAAGCTTAAAGTAAAATTAATGAACAATTTGTTTCAACAAATTACGTTTTTCTGGATCTTTTTGACATGTTAAGACTTTCTTGCAGGTTCATTTATCATCATTATCTCTCTGCTGTGAAGCATAACATCAATGAGGTGGATGGAACTGCTCCCATATCTACATTAACTTAACAAAATTGAATTTTAAGATCTTTTATTATAGAAGTGCTAAAAGTATTTTTCTATGTAATTGATACAAATCCTTGCCCCGAATCAAAATTAAATAACCATTATGTTCACGAGATATTATTGAACCACTTTTGATGCATTACTCTAACCTCGCATTCGAAACGCAATCGTATCGAGTTTAAACGACGTTAAACTTCATGGATTTTTTTTTTCTGATATCAAGTCCGATTAAGGTTGTCTAGAGGAATTACGCTCTTCCTGAAAATAATTATTTGCGGCTTCTTCGATCTAAATATTAGATTTTGCACTCGTGCCACCGCTATGATCACGATTGACGAAATATCTCAAGAAGTCGAGTTTGTAACTTAATATAGACATTTTAGTTTAGGTAAGAACTCTTCCGCGAATTTTTCTGATTACTTTTCTCCCTGAAATTATTAATCAGTTGATAAGAAGTGATATAACTTACCGAAAGAAAGAGAGAAATGGCCGGATAATCAGCAGCAGTAAGGAGGAAGCACGCACATTCAGCCTCAAAATTAGGTATAAACAAAGCTTTTCGGAAAGTAATTGGAAGAGGTATTAAGTGGTATTATGCTGTTATTAAAGTTGAGAATTTTGTTCAAATATCAAATATTCTGTCTGGCACATTTGAAAATTACAAAAACTCGATCGATGCGAGATCGATTTGGCACTGTTTGTGTATACACATTTTAGCTTCTTCGACTTCATTATTTAGTAACTTAATCTGTAGAAACAAAAGCGAGATAATTGAAAAATTATCTGTTTATTTTCTTTACAAAAATATTCATCTGTGTAAAGTTCCTTTAATGGATATTTTTTGAGCACTAAGCACGTGTATATTTATTGCTGTAAAAGCATTAGAGCGTAAATGCTCTCTATGCGATTCGCACTTAATATATAACAAGTAAAAAGTTTGGTGTAGTAGTTATAATAATAATAGTAATAATAATAAAAGTTATTATGATAATAAAATATGTCTTTAAATAAAAAAAATTAATTTTTAAAGATTTATATATTTGGTTGTTTTTTTTTATTCGTCTTTTAACTTCTCACATTAAATTTCTCTCTTCAACTTTATGTTGATTCACCTTAACATTACTGCTACCAAATTTGACTTGGTCATAAAATGAGTTCGTGACGTCAAGTAAATGAGTTTCTGCTCTCATCTCGGAGCAACTCATCAAAGACAGAGTAGGAACAGTAATGTGATTATAGTTTCCTCAAATGATTATGATTTGCAAGAGTAGCAGTTAGTTTATCAAATTTTATCTTTGAATATTTACAAGTTAAAGAATGACGTCAAAACTGTTTAAAAATATTTAAAAAGCTAAAAAAAATTATTATTTTTTAATATTTTTAGTGATGGGAAAATAAATTTTAATGTTTTCTTTTGTGGTTATAAAAAAAATTTTAACGGCGATTTTGGCGCGCGCGAGAGAGGGAGATAAAGATGAGAAAGTTTTAAAGCCTCTGACGATTTTAACTAGAACGATACTTTCGGATTTTTAATTGGATTCGATTAATTATGCCAAACATAGTGAGTTGCTAGCCATAAGTTCAAAAGTTCGGAACTGCTTGGTTAATTAAATAGGTTGCAGCCTTTCTCCTACGCGAAGAGCGGGGCGCGACTTTGGCGACAAACAATAGAATCAGAAAGTCGTATAACTAGTCTATTCTATGGAAGAGAAGAATGTTCTTGGAGTTAGAGAATACCTAAAGGATTTTTAACATTTTTAAAAGTCTCAACGAATTTTAAGACGCTTTATTATAAGGAAAAAGCGGAAAAACGAATTAAAATGATTGTTTTTCCTCATAGATCAATTTTTCAAACGAACCACGATTTTGTTTCAAAAAAATCGACAGAGCTCTCGCCTGACAATACTGCTGTTATAGGTTCTTATTTGGCGACAATTCGAAAAAAAAAAAGATCAAAGCGAATCGCAAATTCTTTTCTAGATAAATCAAGTTAATATTAACAAAGAAAAAAGAAGAGAAAGAAAGAGACAATTTCCAACTCGAATCAATCATTATCAAGTATCGAATGATGCACTCTAGTGTCAAATTGGTCAAATAACAAGGGTGTTTATGTGATCCTAGATTTTCTGAATCTAAGTAAGGATTTTCCAGAACATTTCTCTCGGATTTGGCAACTTTACAATTTTCTCGACAGAATAACTAACTCCAAACACGTACTTTTTTCAAGATAAGATTTTTTAAGACAGTTTATTCTGACCCTGCGATCTTACATTTACTAAAGATTGTATCGTCAGCATAGGCTAATGATAAAAGAAAACTATATAATGATCTTTAAACGTTTTTATGTTGACAATTAAAAATATATCCGACGATAAAAGTTATATAACAAATTAAATTATCCAAACTTTTTTTATATCCTAATGATAATATCTTAAGATAAATTTTGCAAATTATTACTCCAATAAAAGTGGATATTCCCCAATCGCAAATATCCAAAGTCTGATTATTTTTTATAGCGTTTTTCTAAAGGAAATAAAAAAAAAAATTCAAGAAAATTTTGTTGCGAGTCAACGACTCGGTTTTATTTTTCCAATCTCTCCATGCTTAAAATGCAATTGTTTGTTCATTGGCCAAACCTTAGATTTTTATCAGCAGTGCGTAGTTAAACGTGGAAAGTTCAGTGAAATTGCAAAGATAAAATATAAATATTTTCTACAGATTGAAGTTTTCCAGTTAAATCAAGTCCAAGGGTCGGAATGGAGAATGTTAAACTCATTCTTGGCATGTGTTTGTTATCCATTACATCAGCCACAACTTATTTTGAAACAAAGAAGATATTACACGCATATAACTTACATTTATCTCTATAAAAAAGCTATAAACTTATTGTGTTATTTATATTCACTGTAAGTTTCACGTTAATCTACCCATTACTTCAGAAGTTTGATGATGATGAGTCGGAAGGAGACAAAGTGAAATTATAAAATTATTTCACTCCATCATTACAATTTCAGCTATTCTAGAAGTATCTACAGTTAAATTTGTATTTGAAATGAGAAAAAACAAATATATATATATATATATAAATATCTTAGCACACGGTAGAATAAATGAAAGTTAAACAATTAAGAAACTAATGTGAAAATCAATAAAAGACAGATGTGACAAGAACATGCATAAAAGACAATTAGCTAAACAACCGACTTTTTTCCTTCCTCCTTTTCCTAGTTTCCATAAGGTCTGCAGTTATATTTAATCTGTGGAGAGTTGACTCATATAAAAGAATTTATTACTTATGATTTTCGAACAGAAAAAAGTTTTTCTCGTTAAGAAGAAAAAGTTTCAGACGCCAATATCAAAGCAAAAATGTTCTTTGATGCTCTATCGGATCCTCGAAGACCATAGATTTTTTATTGTTGTTGTTGTTATCGTAATTTTATAAGATTTTAATCGTATTTCCTGGAATGTGTTTGAATACGAATACTAAAATATTTCGCATTTTATTTAAAATTTGTCTTATTAAATTGTTTTTACTGAAATTTTCGGGGGCAGAAATTTTCTTAGAAAAGAGATTTTTGCCAAAAGGAAATGCGTTTTTCTTGACTATTCGAAAAACTTTATTTTTTTTTTCTTCTAAGAAATTGGATTTATTTTATAAAAAAATTTTTCTTTAATAAAATATACATATATATGCTGCTACAAAAGAGAAAGAAATTTTCTGCTAATGTGTAAAATTATCCATTGATTTTTTATTCTATAAAGTGCTATTTTTGAGATCATTTATTACTATAACTATTTTCTCAGTTTTCATTAACCAAATAAACTTTAGTTTAGTTAATTTATATGTATAAATATATACAATATATATAATTTTATATCTATTCGATCCAATTTTAAAACTGCAAAATTTTATTTCCGTAAACTTCGGCAATGTTCAAAAAACAGCACTTTTGTCACAACAGCTATGATGGATTTACAGTACATCGTAAGAGATAAAGTCAAAAAACTTGTGTCTGGAATGTATTTTATCTTCTTATATAAGGTGCCTATCTATAATAATTTGATTTAAAAATTTTCTTTGAAATATCTTTCGAGCAAAAGGATTTTTCTGATTTTTGTCCTGAAGCTAAATTCTACGAAAGACGAATATCACGTCGCTTGTAAATGCTTGAATAATGAATGTAAAGGTACGACTGTATTATTAATATATATATCTACATCTTGCTAAAATAGAATTACGTTTATTTCTCTCGGCTGTTTATTATCACGCTACAATCTGTATTGACATAATCCTGATATATCCGAGATTGTTATGAGTCTGTTCGAGAAAATCCCCGATATATCGCCTCGCCTTAATAAAGTTTACTGACCTTATAACACATTCAAATCTGGTTGAATCGACTATAATTAACGAGTTTTAATTTACTTGTGTGATATTTTTTGACCTACCAACTTGTTTATTTGCAAATTGATATGCGGCATCATTTATTTTTTTTTTTTTTGGCAGCTATCGCTCTGCAATCTCGGGGAGGGAATGGAAATCCGGAGCTTCGGGGGTTTGTTGGTCTGGAGCTGCAATTTCCTAGAAATGGCAATCGATCTGGAGCAGCAGCTGCCTTGGTAAACGTTGCCATTTAATCATATAACACTTTAAACCCATTTTAGTTTAAAAATCTTATTCTGTTCGTTACATTGTTACACTAGAATTTTACACCATCGAAAACAGATTTATTTTTGTGATTAAAGCGTATATATGGCTCGAGTTTCTATAAAAAAAGAGAGATAAACATCATGCCAAATCGTAGCCATCAATGGACACATTGTTAAAGAGTCCGGCAAGATCATATATCAACGACAACTGCTCAGAATATTCTAAATATCTCTCATGAATAAATCAAAGTTTATAATGATTTATACTCTCGTCGGACTTTAGATGAGCAACGTCTTAAAGGTGGTCAAAATCCTGGCACGCTAACGGAAAATAGCACGAATTCTATTTATAGCGACTAAATACCAAATATTTTTTACGTATCGGGAACATTTAAATAGCCTAATTTTTAAACATAAACTATATTTGATGGGTGACACCGTATCGGTTTCCGATAAACCGGATACGACTAGAATCCCGATAAACACTAATTGGAAAGTTACGAAAATTATAACAACTCGAGATATCCAAATAACAGATTAAAAATATTTAATAGGCCAATTATTATTATTACTTTTCTTTTTTTAAGACTGAGAAAGTCTGCGCCGTCGTTCCTTTCAGTTATATAACTTTTATCTGATGTGGCAAGCAACGGTGACATGTGGCAAGCGTGAGATAAGGTTGCCACTTCTGCTAAACATTTATCGTATACGCAAGCGCACTAGACAAAGTACCATCTTCATTTCCAAAATGGATCCAATTATTAGTTTTTCTTTTTTTTTTTTTTTTTTTTTTTTTTTTTTTTTTTTTTTTTTTTTTTTTTTTTTTTTTTTTTTTTTTTTTTTTTTTTTTTTTTTTTTATGGAGACGTATTGCTCCATAAAGGAAAAATCATATCTTATCTCGCTAATACGAACACGTGGGAAAAATATATATTTTTATTATTATTTTTTTTCTTTAAAAAAACTGTCTGCCCTCTTCAAAGTAGAGAAGAATAAGATAAGGGCAACAGAGATTTTTGAGTTTATTGTGACTTGATTGATTCTTATATATATATTTTTATTATTATTTTTTTTCTGTAAAAAACTGTCTGCCCTCTTCAAAGTATAGAAGAATAAGATAAGGGCAACAGAGATTTTTGAGTTTATTGTGACTTGATTGATTCTTATTTAGAGAATTGGAAAAAAGGAGGATAAATGGAAATAAATTTTTCCATCTCGGTTCAATTTGGAATTGTAATGATATTTACCGAATAAATAGGCAGCATTTGAAACTTTTATTATTTTATTCTATTTTTTCGTAAGAGTGCCAGTTTTTTTGCAAGAATTTTAGACTACTAAGCGAAGCAAAACAAAAATAAAAAATCCCGGCTTTTATCTAAATATTCCGAATAATTACGCCGCGATACTGATCTTTTTTCTTAATGAACTCTTTCGGGAAAATTTTATTATTTTTTTTCTTTTAATTCTTAATTTTTTCGAAAAAAACCTAAAGATTTTCTACAAAATACTTCTCGAAGGGGATGTTTTTCCCCCTCCCGAAAATTAAAAATTAAATAAATTAAATTTTTAGAAATGCTATATAAATAATATAAAAAAAAACATAAAAATTTTCTTTTCAGATATTAAGCGTATTTAATAATCGGATTTATTTGTTACTCACTCAAAGAACATTTTTTTTAAATAATAAATTATTCTTTCTCCTTTTTTTTAATTAAAGAACAGAACAATACTAGATTCTACTGAATGAAATTTTAAATAAATCCGTGTGATTGAATTTTTCCAGATTTTAATTTGTTTGTATAAATAATACAATTATTACTTTATTCTAAAAAAATTTTTGATATATCAAGTAACTAAAGCTGAAAAAAAGCAACGAAAAAATAAACATTATAAAAGGAAGCAAATATAAAAAAAAGAAGCTACTTTATTATGGCAGCAAATATATTTTTTTTATCAAGAAAAAGCTAAATCCGTTATTGACAATTTATATAAAAATATATATATTTTCTTTAAAGAGGAAAAGACGAAAAGTTAAGATAGAAACTGTCAGTTGATAAATTTTTAATTTTTGTCAATTTTTTTTAAAAATTCAATCTTGAAAGAAGAAAATCTAAAAATAAAAAATAAATATTTTTTATGTTAGAAGCTTCCATACATTATTTTCTTCTTCTTTCATATCAGTTGATCTTCTATGAGATGCCACTATTCGAGATGTACTAGTCATATACGCAAATACAAGGAAGAGAAAGACTTACGTAAGTCTTGCATAAATCAAAGGACACTCAAGACGTGCTTTTTTTTTGGAATAAACAAACAAGCAAACAAAAAAAAAAAAGATGCTCGCGAATTAGAGACAAATTTAACTAGTGGTGAGGTTTAGCGCGAGCCCCCCTAAAGCTCAGTTACATTTAAACTGGGATTGGGATGTTTTTCTTAAGTTTATCTTTCACACTTGATCCTTTATAACAGCGTTTCCCAAACTTTTTCTATTACGGAACACTTCACAAATCCTAAAATTTTTATGGAATACTTTGGTTATTTTATAATATAGATAAATATTAATAAATAAATAATTTAGGCAAAACAAACATTTTTTATTTTTATTTTTATCAAATTGTAATTAAAATAAACTAGCGACTCCAGTTTCAACTTGGCACAGTATTTTAATTAAGTCATATGAGACTTATATTAATTTTCATAATTTTCTACGGAATTATATATCTTCTACTAAACATAGTTTGGGAAACGCTGCTTTATAGGATGCATTCGGTCTCACTCTTTGAACTGTATGTAGACATCTGATGAACCAGTTCCCTGTATGGTCGGTAGAATAGACTCCATCTTTTATTAACTTCTTGACACATCCCTTTTTTAAGTAACCTCCTGTTTCTGTATTGGAAAAATTATTGTAGAAAGATTAAAGATGCGCGATTAAAATGTATAGTTATCTTCAGTGATAAAGTCTCTATTTGATTTTATAAAATAAATAAATAATCGAATAATTAAAATGGTTCAAAGATTATTAAGGGAACCTCATTGATTTGATATTTTTAAGTGTCAAATATTCAAATTTTTGATGTGCTTCAAAGTTTAAATGTCAAATATTCAGTTTTAAAACTCCCTTATTAATTTCTGAACCATTGTATTCGTTATTATTATTATTTTTTTTAATAAAATCAAATAGAGTCTCTATGGGAGAAATAGACTTTATCATTATTTTTTTCTTGGATGTCAGATGGCGCCACTAAGATGCAGAAACTACAGTGACTCTATACAAGAGAAAAAGATGTACCCCCGATTGGGTTATTTTATTCTTCTATTTGGGGCGCCAAAAACTCTTTGGCAGGCGTTGCCAATATTTTAAAAAAACACAAATTCCACCAGTACGACAATTAGCAGTAATAGCATGCGTTCCTATTTCTAACAGTATATGTATACAGGTAGGTAGGTTAAGCCGCCATATCTCATGATATATATATTGTATATGGCGGCGGCCACTTAAACAGCCCATCACAGGTTGGTCAACATCTATAATGGGTTCAACGGACTAGGCCCGGACCCTTCCTGAAAAACTGGAGATGTGGGACCTAGATTTGAACCCAGTTCTCCAAGATGATAAGCCACATTTTTGCTATGCGGCCATCCGGCCGCAGTATATACAGTATACAGTACAGTATAGTGTATATATGCATTATATATAAAATTTTTAATATTTTTTCTTATTTTATTTATTAATACAAAGTCCTGAAATCTCTTAGCGCCTTGAGCTTCAAGAGATGATGATAAACAGTTATAACGGTTCATTTATAAGTTTTGATGTAGTTTATATGAAACAAACTATCTTAAATAAAACAATAGGCAGACGACTATTTTGTATGAATTCTAAGTATTATCAACAATCTAGATTATAAACAAGAAATCATTTTTCAAAACTATTAGAAATGGTTTTGTTTTGGGCGTCAAAATTCGTCGAAAATTAGAGTTAAAGACAAACTATCTTAAATAAAACAACAGGCAGACGACTATTTTGTATGAATTCTAAGTATCATCAACAATCTAGATTATAAACAAATCATTTTTCATGCAAAACTATTAGAAATGGTTTTGTTTTGGGCGTCAAAATTCGTCGAAAATTAGAGTTAAATGCATTTGTTTAATAAATTTAATCCGATAACAGGAAAGAAATATGATTATAAATCAGAAATATTTTTCATCTATATTTGTCTGAACTTTGATTCTTGATTATAAATTCAATTGAACTACATTATGGAAGCATTACAGGAAAAGCTTCATTAAAATAATAGCGGAAAAAATCTTTGTATATTTGTATCGGATATATTGAATATTTATGTTAAAAAGCACATTAAATGTCAGAAAATGTGTATAAATGATAAAATACATATAAACATCGCCATTATGATTTTTTTTAATCTCTTGAATTTAAAATAATTGGATATTGTAAATATTATGTCAATAATATGTCATTAACTTTAGGAAAAAAATATTTATCGATGATTGAGCAATACACATCATTATTTGAACGTTTGCTAATTTAATATAAATTTCGATGTTTCAGAATAAAGTTGTCAATTAATTTATTTTTAGAACAGCACTGTTGATCAGTAAGTCGGTGATCAGTTAACGAACAGTTCGGATAACGAACTGTAGGACCCGCGGACTGACGGAATGACAGGTCAGCCCGATGGCTGCGTGGTAAAATTGTGGCTTACCATTCTGGAGGATCCAGGGGTCCAACTCCTCCAATTTTAATTTTTCAGAAGGGATCGGAAAATTGAAGGATGGGTTTCAACGAGCTGATCGTTGAAACCCATCCTTCAATTTTCCGGTTGACCCCATCATGGGTGTTGGTCAGCCTGTGATGATGGCGGCTCTATAAGTGGCCGCCTCCAGATAAAAATATTCCATGAGGATATTTCGGCTTAACTAACCTAACGGAATGACAGGCTTAGGCCTTGCGCGTTCGTGGACTTATGGGTAAGGATGGAAGAACAGTAATTTTTCCCGATTAAAATGAACTCGGAGACAACGTAAAACAAATCAAAGATTTATTAAAGAAGGTAAGAGAGAGATTTTACAATTTTTTGGTCTTAGAATGGCACCCATACCAAGTTGAAGTGAATAGGCTTGGAATCTCTACCAAGACAATGCTATTAATCACTTCCAATAAATCCTGAAGAGAGAAAAGCAATCGAAATTGGACAGATTCTTTAACGGAAAATAAACATAATTGATGAAAATGCAAGTCTATGTATGTATATATTATTGTTATTACATATAAATTAACGTAGTAAGAAATTATATATTTTTATTTATGTTTTTTTTTGGGTCTCCGGAATGAATTAATCAAATTCCCAAAAAATCTATGGTAAATCGATGATCGGTTAACGAACATTATCTTGGAACGGATTATATTCGTTAACCGATCACCCACTGTTTAATAGGTATTGTTTTCTTCGAAAAATTGTTAGGCCAATATTCAATTTTATTTACTTTAGAAGAAAAACTGATCTGTTCTGCAAAATTGTTTTATGAAAATAATTTTTAATTAATTAAAAATCGGCCAGATGATCGTGTGATAAAGCATTCGCTTTGCTATCTTGGAAGATCCGGGTGCCATATGTCCAGTTTTTCAAGAGATCCGAGGGTATCTTCTGAAAAACTGGATATATGGCACCAGGATAATATAAAGATTAATACAGTGGTGCTGCGCAATTCGTCAATAATCTGTTGCCGAAATAATGTCGAATTGAGAAACTGTCGAATTGCAGGACAATATTTCCCATACAATGTTGAATTGAGAAACTGTCGAATTGCAGGACAATATTTCCCATATAAGATAAAATAGATGGACCCCCATCTCACTCCCCTAACTAGTGAGTGAGAGAGATACAATATATTATTTAACTGTCGAATTGCAGGCATTTCCCATATAAGAAGACTATGTAAAATAGATTAATTCGTTATCGGTCCTCATCTCACTCTCCTAACGGATGAGGGGAGAGGGATACACTATATTATATCCCACTCCCCTAATGAGTGAGATGAAAGAGATACACTATATTATTTACTCCAATTCCTCTAACTTACAGGTGAGGTGAGAGAGATACACTATATTATTTACTTTATTACATGTGCTTTACTATTTTATAACAAACTAAATTACAAAATACACTATTTTATACACAACACACAAGATCGGAACAAAATCACTATTTTATACAAAACACAAGTTATTAACCCTTGGATGTTGGAATGAAATCTTCCTGCTCACACCCTAGCACCCATAATCTTCTCTGTTGCAAAACGGTTGCCACAGTTGTCCTATGAACGCCATATTCGAATTACATTTTAATTGTTCTACCTTTGCACTTTATCTACAATTTTTTTCTTCATCTCTTCACTCAATCGAGTGTTCTTCTTTTCGGAATTATTCCTCTGGTCAGTTCTTTGAACCCATCCTTACATTTCACTCAAAAAATAATAATAATTACAAATTTTTTATTTTCTGAAAAATGAAGAATTGAAAATTAACACAAATAACACGGATAAACACCAAATTAGCCCAAAAAAGAACTGACAAATAGCAAATGACATCACACACAATTCCATGCACGCGCATGCGCCATCTCGAGAAAATCAAATGTCGAATTGCGAGGCACCACTGTATATTTATATAATATCTGGCCAATAAACTCTAAAAATTCATCCAAATCAAGCAAATAGTTATCATCATAGTTTTTTACTTTATTTGAATATTTTTATAAAAATTTAGATAAACAATTTTTCAATACATTAGACTTTCTTATCTCATCTTGCTTTAATTGGCTACATTTTTATTGAGCTATAAGCAGAAATAAAAATGGAAAAAATAGTAAATCATTCAGAAGGAAAGAAAGTGCTTGAAATTACTTGTTATATCCAATAGCAAGATAACTCATCTGCTATTTATACAGTAATTCCTATCAAAAATTGACATGATTGCATGAATTTGGTTCAAAAAGCAAATTTAAATAATAATGGCAAATGAAGATATATTTACTTAGCTATTTTTTTTATCATTGCATAACTTCATCCCACTTCTTAATTATGAATAACACAGCACACATCAAAAATGGAAATAAACTTTAATAGAACTGAAGAATTTTCAGTTTTACCAAGCCATCCTCAGCAAACTACAAATAACATATGAAAAATAGAATGTTATTCGAATGCAAAAAACTTAATTTTAAATTGTATTCTTATTAAGTTTTTTGCATTCGAATAACATTCTATTATTCATATGTTATTTGATAGTTTTCTGAGGATGGCTTAGTAAAGCCGTAAGTTCTTCAATTCTATTAAAGTTTATTTCCACTTTTGATGTATGCTGTGTTATTCATGATTAATATTTTTTTATTTAATTTATAACCTACAAATGGTATTTTGCATGTGTTTTCAGATTAATGGCCATTCATTTATCTGATCTGAAAGCCAATCTTATAAAGATTAATTAACATGAAGTCTAATGTATGTATACAGTACAGTTATTTGATTAAATTACAGTACAATACTTTGCCATTTATATGTTTAAAAACAAAACATTAAAAATAAGATAGAATGTATCAAAAATTGAATTTTTCTTCTCTTTTTCCATGCAGAACTATTATGATAACAATTTGTGATATGATAAAAGAATTTAAAAAAATAATGGATTGATTGATTGATTAGTTGGTTTTGGAATTAATGATTCAATGATTGCTCAAAGGCTGGGATGTAAAAGTAAATCTAAACCATTTTTCTTCATTTAATAGCCTTTTTATGATTTCATTTTGCCTCAACTTGGGCCCAATTGAATAAAATCAGTCCAGTCAGCTCATATCTGGCCCTAATATTATTGTTAAAATTTTTTTTAGTATAATATTGAATGTAAAAGTCCAGCCATATTAGTAAATCTAAACCATTTTTCTTCATTTAATAGCCTTTTCATGATTTCATTTTGCCTCAACTTGGGCCCAATTGAATAAAATCAATCCAGTCAGCTCATATCTGGCCCTAATATTATTGTTAAAATTTTTTTTAGTATAATATTAGTTTGTATAATATTGTTATGTAGTGTGATTAATGTAAAAAGATCAATATTTTATAATTTTAATTATCAATAATATAAAAACTTTTATCAAATATAAAAAATTTATTCATGATAACAAATTTGATAAATTATATATACTATATTCACATAATAATTGCTTTACATACATGAATATATTTACATTTTCATAATTTTAAATTTAAACTAAAATGTTAACATTTGCAATTATCATGTATGGATTCAAACACAATTTGAAAAATTTTACATATATTATACTGTATTAGAAACAAATACTATAAACATGTTTAAAAAGTTATTATTCATTTATCATTTGTTAAAATTTTTGGCTATATTCAAGTTTATATACATAAAACATAATTTTACATTATCTATAAAAATTCAAAATTTATGACTGTCATCATCAATAAAAATATAAGATTTAATAAAAATTGTCATATATAAAAACAAAATCCAAAATGGTGTTATTTCATTTTTTATAATAATTCTCTCTCTCTCTGGCATCAAATGACTTTTTCCGGAATTTTCTCATCTTTTGATGATGAAGTAGTACATAGAGCAGGTTTTGTCTTAAATATAAATAAATTATTGTAAAAAATAATAATTTTAAAAAAATTGTAATATAAATTATATTAATTATTTTAAAAATATTTAAAAATTTTTGCTTATAGTAGGATTATCGAAACATTCTTTTTTTTTTGTTGTTTGATTAAATTAAATGTTTGATTATTCATTCAAGTTCGAATTATTGAAGGTCATTGAAGATTAAAAAAAAGATAAAGCAATTGGTAAGATTAATTGATAAGAGAACTCTCGCTGATGCTTCAGATTCTCAACCAGCAACTTGGTACCTTTATACGTAGTACATGCAATTTCTTATAACTCTACCAAGCTACACATATACAGGTATATATAAAAAAAGAAGGATAAAAAATGGCGTGTAGTCCACGTATGAGCCTGTTTAAAGCGTATGCGTGACTACCGTCATTGGGCTCATCATTCATAAAGATCCTCCAGTGATGCTGCATCAGCTACACTGGCAAGAATCCACCTGCACAATATTAAGTTTTATCGATTTTCCTAATTAATTTTATTCTAGTTATTTATATATTAAACACAAGAGTTTACTTTAATCTGGTATTTATTTAATTTTAACTGAGATTTTACAAAATTAATTATTTAAAATAAAAATCCGAAAAGATATGATTAATCGCATCACCTACTTAACAACCTCGTTATTAATTTAAAATCTTTAAATAAAAATTTTTAAAAGAGTACGTGATATTCTTAAAAGATGAGTTTTAATATTTCTTTTTATAGCGTAACTTTGTCTCGAGTTTATTATATTTATATGACGTGTGTGATTTATACATAGACCTATATGCGGATCAAATGTCAGCACGATTGCTATAGATTTCCATGATATCATTGGCACCGTTTGATAAACTTGATGGATGTCAAGATTAACGTTAACCTGTTGACACAAAAGGCTAATCTCTTTCAACTCAAGAAAGTACATTTTCCTTTATAAAAAATAATTATAGAAAATAGTTACGTTGAAACAAATATTAAAGGTTTCTTTCCTATATAAAAAATGACTGTAACATAAATTTTTTTGAGTAAAAGTTGTCGGTATAAAACAATATACAGTACTGGAGTTTTCACATTGTCAATAAAATTCGCAATAAAATATTTTAAAGTTTTGTCTGGTTATCAATACTTTCTCATAAATCGGCTGATCGGATCGATACTTGGCATGGATCATCCCTAACAACCTCTTAATCCTCTTTTATTTTGTAAATACATTTTGGTTAGCGGTAAATCCTTCATTATATTGTTGTCATTATTATCATCACGGAAAATTTGTCTTAAACGTTGCATTTCAGAAGCTTTTATGCTTTAGAAATGCACTTATTCTAGTAAATAATCATCGCGGCTGCAACAGTTTACGTGATCATAGAGAAAGCGGCGTAACATAGAGATACTTTACAAATATAAATTTGCATTTGCAGTAGAATGAATAATTAAAATATCTATAATTATTTTTCAGTTTTAATAATCAAGCGACTAATAAAACATGAACAAGCAATTAACTAAGTAAAGGCGCTTGAGCATCCCGAGCAATTGCATCTAGTGCTGATAACAATGTTATGATATTAAACATTAACTATTATATGTGCAGTTTGGTTTATCTTGTTAAATGAAGCCCACTATCATTAATTACTGGAGCAATTTCCTCCACTGCGAGAAGACTGAACATTATGAATGTTCATTTATAAACAGGAATCTATTATGCACCATCTGATCGTTATAGTTTGGCTATCTGTTATTTGTAATTTAATAGAAAGCCGCTAAATTCATTCATACACGAATAACGGAGTTAGATTTCCAGTGAATAATTTGTGCAGTGAAGGATTGAACTCACTCGAACGGGAATTTACTTATTCCGGAAAGTTTAATGTGCCACGTCATGGATGAAATTTAGAAATATAACAATTGATGAAAAATTCTTCAAAGAAGCGCCTCTACCCGGAAAAATAAGTAACTAGACGAATATTTTAAAGGTTACTTTTGGTTCAGGTGGTTATCGGAAACCGGAAAACTTCACGCAACCTCCAAAAAATAAGTTAGAAAAAGTAAAAAAAGAAAAAACGTTAAAGATAACGTGCCGGATGCGATATTATTCATTTTCTCAATTAGATATTTTTAACCGATTAGCCTAATTATCATTTTAGTGAAAAGTAGTGCGCCTCGGATATTTTTTACAATTTTTTTTTTGCCTGGTTCCACTTATCTAGTAGGATTCATAGTGGCTGATGCACCTTCCTGACAGCAGAGCGAACAAGAACAGCCATGTAATAGAGTTAGCGAGCAGACGAAGAGTTCGGGTGGTGCAGCGATATTCTAGTACAGTATTCGGTAGAGGCGGGAAATTGGCTGCTATCAACGGTCGCAAAACGGTAACTGGGGCCACTCAACCATCCAAGCGGTGAACCCTGCAGGAGGCGAATTTCCATAAGCAGCACGGTGCAAGTTTTCTAACAAGTTTTGATATCTTTCAATTCTTCCTAGGTGACCGAGTGCTGCATTCAGAAAAAGATATATATATATATAAAGCTATATATATATATATAATATAAAAAGTTCAGTTTACAAAGCTTGGAAAATTTTTCTTACATCCTGGAATATTTTTTTAGCCAATTCCAATTCTGTTTCGAAGGTCAGTACGTTAGTATAGAAGCTATTGTAGACTTTGGACGTCTCCTTCTTGTTTGTTTGTTGCTTTGCGCTCTTTAATTAAGCTTTGAATTGTTGTAAACTACGGTTTAAAAATTACCACTGTCTTTAATAGTCAGTAGAAATTTATTATTATTACTTATTTCAGCGATTTGCTAATTTGCAACTGTTAACGGATACATTAAATATTTTGTTATCGATGACACGCGTCGTAACTCGTTTACGTCATAAACATGACCCTTCCAAAAACATCTTCGTTCGATTTATAAAGTGTAACAAAGTTCTAAAGGGTTTTAAAACATAATTCTTAATTTTATAAGGACATTGCACAATTAATTAAAACATTAAACAATCGAGTGTATTAATTTACATTAGAAAGCGACTTGTTGACTCGTTTCGTTATACCGCAAACTTTATATAAATACGCTCGCATATTCTTGCATGAATAACGATTTAAAAATAAAAAAAATTCAAGAAGTACGTATTTCAGAAAATGAAAATGATATTTTTTCAGAAATATAAAGAAATTTTAAATGTTTTCCTCGGGCAAAAGGTGGAAGAGTTACACATTTTGTTTGTATTTTATTTTTATTCACGTTCGGATGTCGACTCTTTTACATATGAAAAGAGGGGAGAAAGCGGCAGAGCTTCTTTCTCGCACTCGGTAATAGGTAGATTAATGAAAAGAATTAAATTGCGTGTATTCTAATGCTTCTAAATTTGTTTTACGACTCGATCTACCGATACTAATTTCATCCGAAAGCTTTTATCTCAAACCCTTCAACTCGAGAATTCTTACTACTATTTGGAATTCCATTCGTTGACTGGGCTATAAATTGCCGCCATAAAGAAAACCTATTTTCTATTAACGCCCCTTCTTAAAATTCTCTCGCTCTTTCTTTTTTTTTTTTCTTTTCTAAACTCTTTCCAAATTAATGCATCCAGATAAACAAAACTCTGTTTGAAAGATATTAATGCCTTTATAAATGTAACATCACGCCCCAAAAAAAGTAACCAATCGTGGAACAAACAAATAGAACTATAGAAGATGAATAATGGAAAGTTTACTGTTTTTCCATCATTGTTTGCTATAAAAGTTGTGGACGTAAATATGAAGTGACGAGAGAATCGCCAGATAGAAGAGTGTAAGGGTAGAGCGGCCTGTAGCCTACATGTCTAAAATCACGTGTCCAAAAGTCAACTCGGCCACCAAGTATAACGTGTTATCTTGCCCGGCCAAGTTGCACTACGGCAGTCGGATTGAAACGGACATGGCGACTGCTTTTCTACAAGAAAGTTTGAGCGTGAGTGTAGACATACCGAGTCACATACCGTGGCAGAGTTTGTCGGCAGATTTAGCCAGTAGGTTGAAGCAGAGATCGCTACGAATATCACGAAGTAGCAGGTTCGATTATGTGCCCAGCACCATCAGAGAAGAGGGCGAAAAGTTACCTTTAATAAATGGGCGTCATGGAGAGAAAAACGAAGACGAGGGAGAGGCCCAGCCTATAGGTAATCGTACTTTTCCGTTTAGTATTAATGTATTACTTATGGATGAGAGTTGAAAAATAGACGCTAGAAAAAATATATATATATAAAAAAAAAGAGAAAAGCCAGGGGATGAAAGCCGCTCGGACTTTGTTGCATTTGTTGCAAAATTTTATGTAAAACTTGTAAAGTTAACAGGTAGTTTTTCCTTTGGATGACAAAAGTTATAAAGTTTACTGGAGGAATTTTGTATTTTTATTAGAGAATAAAACCTCCTGAGGCACCGAAATATCGATCTCGATGATGTTTTGTGTCAGCTAATTTACAATTCAGATATCAGATCTCAATAAAGTTGACGTGTGCTAAACTTTATTAAAAGTGTATAGGATGTAGACGTTCGAAAATAACATTTTCCTTTTTATTTCAGCTTTTTTTTCGCTCTTTACTGTCCTAAATCGAAAGTCAGAACATCTGCTAGATATCCCACTTTGATTAATGGCCTATTTGAGTCTTGGGTGAACATCTGACGTAATAATGTCTCATTTTTAATCGATTGCAATTAAGCAAAATGACAAATAAGCTCTCCATTTGGTTGGGAGGAGGTTCTTCGTCATCTAGGTCAGTTCACCCAAGTCTAGACCAAACTGGTCTTAGGAATTACATAAAAACGTAGACGGATACTCGAGGATCTATATCCACCATACTGACCCAATATAAAAACCCGAAAAAAAGTAGAATGTAGGAGATTTAATACGATAAAATGAGTTTGAAAGGTGATCCGATCTGACAAATCAGTCGGATGTCGCGCCACCTTCTCCGAAGACATTTTGGCGCTAGTCTGTTTGCACTCGACTGTTGCACATTTGGACTTGACCTATGACGGAAGCTTGTTGCTTCTTGGCTGATCTTTCTCACTGCCGATTAAAAAAAAGATGAAAAATATCAATCTTTATTTTTGTCATTTGTTGGCAATGAAACGTTCTCATAAGTTTAACAAAAACTTTGGAGTATAATAATTAAATTTAAACATATTTCCTATTAGTTTAATGAAAATGTTTGAATGTATTTATTCGTTTGTTAGTAATGTTATGTTCCTTTCGCTCAATTCTCCGTTGATGGAAATAATTGATAAGGTCTGATGACCATTATTATCTTTCAAGATATTCAGATGTTTATCAATTTCCTCGTACTCTAGATCAAAATTCGGAGATAACTTTTCATAACTTTCTAAAGAGATTTGCATTTTTTTTTTAAATTTAATTTTTTTAACGAAAATTAATTATGTTTTTATTTGTTTTAAACATTTGCCAAGTTAAGGAGAAAGTAATTACTATCTCTTAATAAAATATTTAAAATGGCTTTAGTGTCTGGGATGATAATGGATTTTATTCGGGGATCGATTGATTGTTATTTGATAAGCCAACAAAATTCAATTCTTTTTTCTCGTGTTTTTTTATTTTTTATTGGACTTTTCCGAATAAGTTTTTTCCAACAGCAATTACATTACCACATCTTACAAGGATTATGAACAACTTTCTTAGATTCGAACGTGAACAGAATGCATTTACATGAGTAATATCGAATGAATGAATGTTTCTTTTATGTAGGTTAGAATAAAGTAGAACAAAGCCCTTAAGCTTTGCTCCTAATTTCTGTATCATTTAACCACCATTGATCATTTTTTAAACGCGATATTAATATTTTTACAAAGTATTATTTCTCTACTAACAATAACTCATATCAGAAATGCACTCAATATATTTTATTTTTATATAAATATTAAAGCAGATTTTATTTAAAAGACTAATTCAAAAAAGGGGTTATACCCAAATTGGTTTGGTGTAAATTTATGGCCCACGAAAGAATTAATTTAGCTAATTTTTTTAAAAACCAGGATATTACACCTGTACCTTTCTGAATATGTTACGATTACTTGAAAGTGGGCTACTACTACTACTACTACTACAAATTAGTACAGAGTACATACAAACTTTATCTAACAGAATAACGCAGTAGAGATACAAGAATGGGGTGTAGCCCGCAGTAAAAATATTCAAATTAGTACAGAGTACATACAAGCTTTATCTAACAGAATAACGCAGTAGAGATACAAGAATGGGGTGTAGCCCGCAGTAAAAATATTCAGTTGATGCGATTTTTTTCCATTTTATCCACGTTGACAGCTGGCATTGATATAAAGAGATCATTACGAAATCTACTCTCGTGTTAATCAATAAAATAAAGAATAATAAATTTGCAAACATTTAAATAAATGTTATCGCATAAGGGAATCGATATAATAAAATAAGATTATTTTCTCTAACAAAATGGTGGATAGCCTAGTGTATAAGATTCGAACATACAGTATTTGGAATTGGTAAGATGCCAAAGGAAGATCTAGAACTATGTTAAACAAAAAAGCACTCAAAATGTGCATAGTTCTAATGCAAAATGTACTTTTTTTGTTTTCAGGAGTCCACTGGACCGTCATTTCCTTCCTATTGCTGAATAGCGCCCTGGGTTGTGGCATTCTCAATTTTCCTAACGCCTTCAACAAGGCTGGAGGTGTGTATGTGGCTTTCGTTCTACAACTGGTGAGTAGTATGTGGGACACATTTATTTATTAAAAATCAGGTTTTTAGCATGCACTCGGCTTCGATGCTCCAAAAAAGTATAAAGACAAATCGTTATCAATCGAATAACTGGTATCTCGCTTCTCTTTAAGTTGTTTCCATCTTCAATCAACTTCATTTTTAACAATAAAAGTTGATCTTAATAAATGAATAATAAAAATTGTAGATTTAATTATACAAAGAAAGAATTTAAAATGTATTTATAAGAAGTTTGCATTTATAATTTCTCGAAATTAAAATTGTTTGAGCAGAAAAGTTAAATTCCGTAAATGAAAACGTTAATCTCTTCCAAGTCCTATTTTAATCCGATTATTTTCTTAAACATTTACTTGATAATTTTCAAGCGATTAATTTAGATTTCCTTTTATCTTCGACTTTTCGAAGTTTCAACTAATTTATTACCGATTCCTTAGAAAATTTCTATAAGTTATTGATCTATTTATCTTTTAATAAAGTGCCAAACCATCCGAAGAAGAAGGCATCAATATTCGAGTCTCTCAAGTGTAGTTATTGTAGCCGCTATTGGCTTTAATAGATGAATAAACAGCAGTCGATCCAACAGTTTGCTTCTTTTTAGGATTCTAATTCTTGCAAAATTTTTCTTGTATACTACACAAAGTTTCTACTGGGAATTTCATTCAATTTCCCAACAAGAATTATGAGACTCGTGAGTATAGTTTCGTCTGATATCTAGAAAGCCGGAATTCTTCGTCCGCAGTTTCATTTGTTAAATGGATAAAATACAATTTTTATTAGTATGGCTTGTACGTTTTTAAAACACTTTTTATCTATCGAATATCCGAGCAAATACTGTTTAATAAGCGAATTTGCGCATTCAATAGTCGATAGCAGTTGGCGCAATAACCAATTAGAAAATAGAATACTTCCCACAGATGATAAATATCGTAATCTCGGTTAATGAATTGTTGC
Organism: Olivierus martensii; assembly: GCA_000484575.1. Classification (NCBI taxonomy): domain Eukaryota; kingdom Metazoa; phylum Arthropoda; class Arachnida; order Scorpiones; family Buthidae; genus Olivierus; species Olivierus martensii. The sequence continues at coordinate 38,513 of AYEL01079379.1, forward strand.
TTTTTCTTTGCTGTAATTAATTTTTACCGGAAGGAATTAGTCCCGCGTATCCTTCTCTTCAAATATCTAAAGTGTCTTCGACATGCATTATTCATCGGCCGAGGCGAAATGATAAACTTACAATTTTTCAACTCGAATTTTATTTTTCTTCCAAGTTTTGTATGCGGAAAAATGAATTACGACTTGTCTCCTATAATTTTTACCAATGAGCGGTCTTATCTAGTTTCAACTGCGATTCTATCGAATGTTTACAATATTTTTCACTCCGGAAGAACTAAGTATCGTATTACTTCGCCATCATTCAAATTTTCTTGCAAAACTTGTAGACTGGACTAAACGACATTTCGTCCCCTAAAGGAACCTCAAAAGGCGCCTACATGACCATTTCTCTTATAGAACTAATCTTAATTAAAGTTGCCAAACGTTGGCGATAATATAATGAGCGGTTCGCTTTCTGTTTGTCTTTTTAACCGACTTTAATTAATTATAATCTACAATTAGAAAGTGCACTTGAGATGTTATTTACTTGTTTGAAGAACGCGTCATATCGATTAATTGGTTAGATAACCATTCTAAATTAACGCAATAAGTCAAAAAGGAAAAACAGACGTGGACTGTGGCGAAAATAAATCGTTTTGGAGCCATCTTATGACTTACTTATGCCCTTCCTGTTGATATCGTAAAAATTGATAATAACCTTCACCGCTTATGCAGAAATTGCGAAATCCTATTTTTTGTTTAAAGAAGAAGTAAACAATTTGTTCATTCGTTCCTTTGAAAGTTTTTCCACATTCTCGAATAAAAATATTTTGCGAGTTTTAAAGTACAATTCTTCATTTTATGTCGGAAAAGTATTAGAAATAGCTGGCTTTGTAGCATTCAGCTACCACAAAGAAACTTTATCTTAGGAAAAACGAGAGGGTAGATGGAAAATTAAATTGGAAAGGAAAGACTTTGGTCTTGGAAGTGCTAGAGTTTCCCTTCTGTCAGACTCTGCTCAAATTTTACTGACGAGATAAAGACGTGCCGTATGTAAATAGTATTTTTTTTTCCATCGCATCACTCGATCTTGGTTGCTGAAAGCCTGAAACTATGCATTAATATTATAAATTTGATGATTTAGTAAACTAAATAATGCATCCACACTTTTTCCGATCATAAAAATGCCCAGATGAAATATAAAAATTGCGCAGTACTGTAATTAGATACGCGTGTAGACAGTAATGATGATATAATTAAAAGTTATGTAGGTAAACAGTTAAAAACCATTCTCGACTTTTTAACATTTAAGTAGGTGCTGACAATTTAATTTTTCTCCTACAGATAATGTTATGTCTAATGATTAGCACTATGATAGTATTAGCCTATTGTGCAGATATTAAAGGAGATAATACTTACCACGACGTCCTGTTATCCATGTGTGGAAGAAGAGCCCAGCAATGTGCAGCTGTTTCCATTCTATGTTCATGTTTCGGAGTCTGTATAGCCTTCCTTGTCATCATAGGAGACCAATATGATAGATGTGAGTACTCTAAATGATCGAATTCCTTAATTTTTCTAGAGATGTAATAAATTGCTTAAAACGGAATAAAAACAAATCGTTTCTGTTTTATTTTGCTGTAATTGCAGAGTAACTACAATAATTCGGGTAGAAACTTCTATTTATTTTCTCTTGTTTGCACAAGACGTCATTGCGTGTTATAGCATAATACAAATTAAAACATCTCGTCTTAATTAAAATTTAGTTGTTTTCAAACCAATTTACTGGAGGAAAAATAAGAATTTGTTATTTTTTCCCTCCCTCTTTTTTTTTTTCCTTACAAAATAAATAGTCTAAAGGTGTTTATCGATTGCAACAAAATATAATCAAAAGATTTGTTTCACGCGAATGGGAAGATTATGAAAACTCGGTAATTTTTTCTTAATTTTTATCTTTTTATTGATTTTTTCCAGTGTTAGCTTCCATGGCGGGTCAAGCATTCTGCGAACATTGGTTTTACGACCGTAAATTCACCATCGCCATAACAACCGCCATATGTATTCTTCCTATGTGCTACTTCCAACGACTCGACTTCCTCCGTTACGCTAGGTCAGATTTTTAACACTAGATGGAAGCACGTAACGAGAGGATGAATTTATTAATTTCCAAATTTACTTGCAGCACTTTGGGCATCTTCGCTATGCTCTATCCCGTCTTCTTGACAGTTTACGAATATTTTATGTTAGACATTCCAAAACCCGATCTGAAGACTGTGTAAGCATGCACGCACGCAAAAAATATATATATTATATTTAATAAATATTAAAAATATAGGTAAAGTATATTTATTTACTGTAACTTTTACAGGCCCGATAACATAGTGGACATTTTCGTGGCCATTCCGGTTATCTGCATCCCTTATCAAGTAAGCCAACTTCTGCACGGCCTGTTGATTATTGTCTCTTAACGAAAGAAAATTACAGCTAATCGCTTTGGACTGATACAGAAGAGATAATGTATCGACGCTGCGAGGAAAAATAAAATAAAAAAAAATCCCAGCTTTTTTTCCCATACTTCCATTCTACTGCGAATAATCGAAAACTTGGATTGAGTACGTTCCATGATTGATGACGAGAAGCGGCAGAGCGGCACGACCAATATACTTTTACGCCTCCGGGCGCCATCTATTATTCAAATTAGGGATTAAAAATTATTGTAAAAATTTTTAATTTTTTTTTTATTCGTTTGATAGAACTCGACGGAGTATGATTTTAATTAAGTTTTTTTACTTAATCTAGTTCTATCAAATTGCTTAACGTCATCGAGATAAATTTTAATAGTTCGTTAACTCTATTTGAGCAATATTTATTGATAAATGGAATATTTCAGACTCACGAAGTGGTGATTCCTGTCTACTCTTGCATGAGAGAGAGGAAACTCAGCAACTTTATCAAGGCGACGCTGTTGGCCATGATCATCCTGCTCTTCCTCTACACCATCACTGGTACATTCGGTTACATCACTTTCGGTTCCAAAATTCTACCAGACGTGATGGTTCTTTATGATGCCAGCGATCCTGTGGTGTTAATTGGCATCGGTGCCCTTATCGTCAAAATGATAACGACTTACCCACCTCTGGTGCTGTGTGGAAGGTAATCTTTAATGGCATTTTCCAACATTTAAATTTCTTAAATGTTTATGAAACCAATAGAATAGCCGCTAACAGAAAACTGACGATAAAGAATGGCGTAAAGTACTCGCCATCTTTAACTGATTTTAAATAAATTATGTTATGCAAAATCCGTTTCGATTACCTCATTTATAAAACCGAAAAAAATAATTCATTCTTTTGGAATTTAGATAATAATGACGGACTCATGGCCGTATTTTGACCATTTTGATGTTATAACAACAGTAACTGTATGTCTTTAAACCACTTTCTGAAGAAGAAAATCTAAACCGATTTTTTTGTGCATAACTAAAGATAAAATTTCAAAATTTGTAGTAGTTACATTAATCGATAACAAATCGGATCGTTCACTATTTTAAAATGTCGATCGCTCTTTAAACCAAATTCTTATATATATATCCTAACAGATTTTTAAAAAAATTTGAACGTTATTAATACGAATTTGAGAGTTTATTAGACAAACAGAATACGAAAATTTAAAGCATTTCAATCGGTAGCCATTTTCTTCCAATATGGCGGCGAATTAACTTTACTAACTTTGAATGAATTGGAGCGAAATTTGTACGAATATCGAGATATAAAAATAATTGTTTTCTTTTAACATTTCCATTTAAATTTTGAATAACATTAATTTAGTCTATCATTACTCTTACTCAATCTTGTAATTTTTCTCTATTAACATATATCAATTATTATTCTAACTGTTTAGTTCATTGATCGAATTAGTAGGTAATTATATATAATTGCAATTACTCTTCCTGTCGTCTATTAATTATTTTAAGCATTAATTTCGATGTCATTTGTTTGATGAATGTAGGGGCGCCTTGGATGGTCTCTACGCAGAATTCGCTAAATTGACAGTCAACGACTTTCTGAAAGGCGAAAAGAAAAGAAGAATTATCATTACTTCGGGTTGGGTGGCCATAACCTTGTTTCTAGCGCTCTTCACGCCCAGCATTGGTGTAGTGCTGGAAATGCTGGGTTGCGTGGCAGTCATAAATATCTTCGTATTCCCAGGTAAGAACTTGTAGTAAACAGATCATTTATGAATATCTGCGTCCCATAAGGGATTGGCGACAGACATCAATATATATATATATATATAGATGTACAGTATATATATACTGTACATATATTTTAACTCGTCCGCTTCTATTTATCGAAATAAAAATTCTCAGCAGCATCTGCCAAGAAGGTAGAATGGCGACTGGGTAAGAGTGTTAAAAAAAAGGTTAAAATGGAAGATAACGTTGCTGATTGCTGCGATTTCTGCTCATGCATGTCGTGTTCTGCCATTTAGAAACGATTGAATGCAGTTAATACGTCTCAAGAATAAATAAGAATGTAAGGTTAAAGCATTTTGAAAAATGATCTACCGCGTCTATCTGTCATTCCAGATTCGGGAAATCCAGTAAATTCACCGGAAAAATATTTATCATCGTTGGAAATACGATAACATTTTTTTTTTTTCTGTCGTAAAATTAATATAAATATTTTCTATCGACATCTACGTCCAATAGAAAGGTAATTAATGGGGATCTATGGGAATTTAAAAAGCGGAGAGACCCTCCATTTCATCGACAGTTCAATGACTCGGGATTTTTTTTTTATTTTTTTGCAGTTTTAATGTCTTAATCGGTCAAACAATTCCAAACAGATGCTGCCGCAGAAACATTTTTATTTAAAAAATCTTTTATTGTTGCGCATTTTTTTTAAAAGGAAATTTAATATGGTCTTATTAGAAATTGGTTTCATTGGGTAACATTTATGGCCTCTTAGTGGGTGTAAAAGTGCAGAGTTTTACTGTCTATGCGGGAGATGAATCGGGACAACGTCTATTGGTAAATACGATAATGAATTGGTAGTGGGAAGTGAAGGATAAAAAGTTTTTTCCTTCTCTTCACTGGGAAATATTGATTTGCTAGTGCTAAAAGAAACGGTACAAGTGAGAGAAAGGAAAGTTTTCTGCGTAAAATAATAGAAGTGAGTGATTGCCGCAACAAAATAAAAGAAAAATTTGCATATAAACCAAAAGAAATAAAAGTGGTTCCGTACGAAACTAGATGAAGATGAAAACGAAAGTTACCTATAATGTTGAATGAGGTCGAAAAAGAAAATTGAATAAAACCTGAATTAGAAAGAAAGATTGTTCTGTTTTTTCCTCTCCTGGTTCGGTTTGTGTAAGAAATGATAAAATTGATTCTTTAAAATATAGAGAAAGCGAACGAAAAAAAGAAAATGGAAACACAAAAATTCTATATAAATGGTCCAAAATTAACATACGTTGAATAATGATAAAATTGCATTGATTATGAGAAGAATTACAAGTTTTCTGAAAAAAAAGACTGCATAAATCCGAGCAAGAAAAAAGATAAATAAAAAATTTCATAAAACATGAGCAGAAAATTCGCGACAAAATACGCACGAAATCCGGGATAAAGTGTAAAAACTGTTCATGAACTCTGCATAAAATATATGTGAGAGGTATAAGTAAAATATGACATATCTTTTTTAAGTATAAAAAAAAGTTATTTGAAAAGGTAACTCGTAAATGGGATGAAATAAGGAAGTAGTGTATATATAAAAAGTAAAATGTGAAAGTATACAATTCCCTGTCATCATTCCTATCCGATTTTCCGAACCATTTTATTTATAAGAAATTGTCTCGCGGATTGTCATGAGTATCCGTCCATCAGTCTCTACTTATCGATCTGAATAAAAATAAAATACACGAGAGAATCATCAAACACGAAAAAATTATAGGTAATCTTAAACTCGTACCTACAGTTTTATGTATGGAAAGGGAAATTATAGACATCTTTTATCTGAAGATACTATTGCAAAATGGTGGAGAACCGATTCCATTTCGTACCTCTAGACGTAAAGAAGTTCTTTATATAAGTAGAAAAAAAACTGTGGTTATGATAGTCTAAGATAGCACGTGACGTGTTTATGACAAGCAATCGGACATCCAGCTGATAACTATATTTTAGCGGGAATGGAGTGAATAGGTCATACGGCTGTGCCATTTATATAAATAATAAGTTAAGTGAATATTTATCACTATGGTTATGCAGGTCCGCTGTGAGGGATTTTTAACGTTTGTTTTAACCTTCGTGAGCGCATTGCTAACATCGGTTAAAGAAACGATGTAAGCCATTCTTACATAGCTCCCACGCAGTATATATTATTGTATACTTCGAACCTACAACTTCATTCCATGAACTTATCATTTATTAGCTTTATGGTTATTTTTAGCGTATTTAATTAGTAATTAATTAATTAAGTTATAATTTTTCGTTTTCAGGAATTTGCTTGTTGCAAGTCTTACTGAAGCATAAACAACAGATGCGAGGATGGAGAAGAAAGTGCTTGATGACTCTATCCTGGACGATGTTGCTATTCGGAGCTTATATATTCGGAGTAGTTTTTACTCAAGTGGTAGTCTTTGACATTCCCAGAGGAGGAGGTGGAGGGAAGCACAACTTCTGTTAAAAAAAGAAAGAAGAAAAAGAAAAGACTCCGCCCAATAAATAGGAGTTCCTAATATTTGTTCGCGTTTATTAACCGGTTTGTACATATACTAACGAATTATAGATTTTTCCTGTAACACTATAAAATGTTCCCAGCGGGATATTATTATAAAATTATTTATATAGAAAATTTTCGATCTCTATTTTTATTTTCCTTTTCAATTTCGCTAATGGCTTTGGAAACAAACTAATTTGCGAAATTTTGAGTGAGATTTCCGAGATAAAGAAGTTAGTGAAGTCTTATCTTCTTCCAAATCGATTTGTTCTGCAAAAGTGGAAAACTGAGTCTTGATAAAAAAAAAAAGAGAGAGAGAGAAAAAAAAAGAGATATATTTTTGGATGGAAATTCAACAAATTTATCTAAAAATGCAAAAAACTGTTTTGCAATTTGCATTTAAATTTCGAAGCGGACAATCCTAAAGATGGTAACATATATATACATATACTGTATATAACTACACTGTTTTTATATTAAGGCAAATTACTTTATCAAATTTCGAAATATTGGAATTTTTATTTTATTTTTGTCACACTTCTTAATTTCCGGGAAAAAATAACGATAATAATAAACACAAACTTTCTTCTCAGTATCTTACAAAATAATTTTTCTTTCTTTCCTTTGGGTTAATGCATTTGTTCTAAAAATATTATCTTCTTTCATCCATAAATAGAGAGAGAGAGAGAGAGGAGGAAAAAAAAAAACAAATGTAAAAATATTATCTTCTTTCATCCATAAATAGAGAGAGAGAGAGGAGAAAAAAAAAAACAAATGTAAAAAAGCAGATAAATTAGAAAAATATAAAAAAATGAACTTTGAACAAAGAGATAATTAGCTCTAATTACCCGGATAACAAATATGTTTAAAAATAGAATTACAAATCAAACAAAAGATAAAATTTTCTGGCAAATTTAACATTATTTTCAACAATTATTAATATTGAATTTTTACATAATATTCTAACTTTTTAAATCCTATTTATAACTCATTATTATGAACGTTCCAAACGCCCAGAATTTTACAGAAAAATCATTTGTTAGTGAAGTTGAACACATATTTTGCTGGAATATATACATATAACCACTTATGAAATTTTAAAAGATACAATATAGATAATAATAGATAATGGCACAAATCTACATTGCACCAATGATAATACTCTACAGTATAATATATAATACACTTACGGTTTTCAATTAGAGATAATTATATAATGTAGTATTCTATATTTTATCTAAATATTGATAATTTATTTATAGAAATGGTACTTTCTTTTATAACTATAGAATTGATCTATTGATTTATTGCTGAATATTCTCCAAAAATTGCAGAATAATTTTTTTTTTCGAAATTCGGGATTAGTATCCGAAACAAAAATAATACCGCTTATAAAACTGTAATTTTGAAAATTTTTGATGAAAAATTATATAGCAAATATAGATTTTTTTTCTCTTTGTGATTTTATAAGCTTATATGCTTTATAAAATATAGGCTGTTGTATATAAGTTGTGTATTACTGTACGTTTGATTATAAATTGCATATGCGATAGAGGCAGAGTTAAGCTGTATTCGGATTATTCAGGAAAAAAATCACTGCAGCTGAATAAGGCAAAAATTCTTTAGTGAGTTTTATCGTAAGATCCTTCGGCTCCGTATCCTTGAACATATCCGGAGTTGTTTTGAACTTCTTGTCTTCCTTCGCGTCCTTTGCCTCGACCAGATTCGTCAAATCTCTGTTTATGAGTCCCCGTGAATTTTGTGTGGTCGGTCAGTCTTCCCACAGCACCCCCTTTGGCCGAAGTCTGAATATTTAATGATTTCATCAGTAACCTCAAGCCGACAACAGTTATTATTTATCCTAAACTTACCGTAGTCCTGCTGGTTCCGGGAAGACCGCAGTTGGTCAACTTTTCTTTCAGTTCATCCAAGGACAATTTTTTGTTCTTAGCTACCGTCTCTAGAAACTGGTTGTACTCATTCAGATTCAATGCTTTCTTTGCCCTATAACAAACAACGCATTCAATAAACAGGTATCGAAAATTTAAGTCGATTCGGGTATCAATAGAATGGAGACTCACTTAGAAACCTGCTTAAAGTATATTCCTGTATCGGTAGTAGTGATCGTTTTACCATCGATAACTTTACCTTGTTTGAACCACTTATCACTATTACTCAGGGTTATGGTCTCTCCGGTACTTTTTGCATCTCCAAATTTTGCAAAATTTCGAAACTGTTCTTCGAACGTACAGTCTTCGGATGCCATCTTCGCAAACAATGTCTAAAAGTCAAATTTATTAATATTTAATCTTTATTACGATTTTTATATAAGTTAAATTTATGATAAAAACTTAACTTTTCCTCATATAAAACTTTATCAAGTTTGGAAAGGAAATATTCCAGAGCAAACGTTTATGGAAGGAGATGGATAACATCTGATAAAGCCGTGTTATCCATCTCCTCCAATAAACGTAGTAAACGCAGTAACAATAGGATATAGTCCAGTGGCGAACAGCGGGATTCCGCATTTCCGCATACCGATCCAGAAAATGGTTGGGGCAATAATATGGATGGCATAATAGCACTTAATTATAGAAACATAAGCTGTACGTGCAGATAGCAGTTAAATATCCGCTAATCAGCAAAGTGTTGAGAATAAAGCAAATTTCTAGTTAAATCGCTCCTCTCTGTTACACAATAGCTAATTATGAGCTATTTGTTATCGGAGATAATTAGATAACCCAACTCATGGCCATTCGGATGACCTTTGAACCCTACTAACCGAAAGTTATCGTCCTTTATTATTTTCAAATGCTACATTGTTTTACCATTTAAAAACTTTTATTCTGCCTTAACTCATGAATTCTGAAATTTTTTAAACAACGAAAAAGAATGTAAATTTTATAATACAGTATAATGAAATTATCCACGTTATTTTAAATAGAATTTTTACTTAACGTAGTATGTCGTAACATTTAATTAGAAAGTTGGATTGTTTTAATTTTTCTTAACTCCTAAAAATTGAAGGAAAAAGTTTTCCTGTGAAATTAAATTTGTTTCTTTATTAAAAATTTTAATTAAGACGGTAGAACAGCGGTACAGGGTTTACAGCACTTCAGCAGTTCTATTGACGCCATCTATCGACTAAAATAAGTAAAAATCTTGACCCATTTTTCTTACGTAATGCCTCTACAGCGGCTCACTTGAACAAACGAGGAAAAGTTTTAAGCTCTATTTACGACTTTAAAAATATTAAATTTAAATAATTGGTATTCTTATCCATAATTGCTTTAAAACTTTTTAAGATTACATATAAAAAATTCAGAATTTACTTCATCCCCGAAATATATTATTAAATTTACGAGCTTCATCTTAAAATATCGTTTAGGATTATTTTTGATCAATAAATTCGAATGACGAATGTCACAAAAAAAATTTTTTTTTTAACATTCAGGATATTTGCGTCTCATATATAGTTATTTTATTTAAATTTATTCTTCCGGAATAAGATTACTTCTATAGAAAACGGCGGTGACAAACAGAAAAATCTGAATAGTAATCAAATTCTAAACATTTATAAATAATATTTCTTCTGTTAAGATCTCTTAGATGCGGGGAGGAGCTCCTGAATCGTGGCAATTTCTGTGAGCGCCGACAGGATCCTTATCGACATGTGACGTTGTTTGTCACACGTCATCTAACAGCGTAGTGGAGGCAGGTATCGCTTGGCTGCTACAAGAAAATCGCCTGGATATGTCAGTTATATATAACTGTGATATCAGTCGGTCACGTGACCGTCTAAAGTAGAGCCGCTGCAACATACGTCACTCGAAAACTCCCCGTAGCCTGCACATTTTAAATGTCCTAAGGTTTGGTATGACAATATTTATTGCTGGATAGCTAAAGCTTTTCAAATGTAGCGAAAGAGTAATCTTGTCTCCGGAGGCAACCCGATATATTTTACAATCTCCTGAAACTGCTTCTTTTATAGCGGCACAAGATGGATACCAGAGTTGTAATAAAATGGGCTGTTTTCACTTTAAAATACACACGAAAATGGAACTTAAAAGACACAAAAGTATCTTTTTTTACAGAACCTTTTGATACATCAAATAGTATTCTATTCATCTTTTGTATACGCAAAAAAGAGCTGGCAATAGGCCTATATATATATGTATAGGCATACCGATCAATTTTTGTTACCAAAAAAAAAAAAAATTGAAAACTGTTTTCTGCACTATCTATAAACATCTTAAAATTTTATACACACGTTTTATTCGTTTATAAATTTTATTTTTCTCATTTTTTCGGTTGCAAAACCTCGAATTGTCAATTATAAAATCGACTCACGCAATGATGTTTTTAACAGGTCGTCAGATAACATAAAATATTTTTGTGTACAGGTTTACGCTAAAATTAAGCTTTATAATGCTATTTCCCGTTTATTTTTTCAACCGGAATTCCGTTATTCGTGAAATAAATTCGTTTCTAAGCGAGTGTTGGTGTGTATACATACATACATATATATATATAAAATCGACAATTTTGTAGTCTTTGATAATATTCGTCCTTTAGATTTACCACTGGAGTAAAAATAACAACACGATGAGGAAATGTTTGTATACATCTCTTCGGAAGGGGAGTGGTCCTGTCACTGCATCGAAACTATCGATCATCCTCTTTTGCTTTGACAACGGAAAACAAAAACAAAGAGGTTTTGTACTCGCTTTAAAATAAATAAAGACGTACTTACTATTTGAGCTTTTCCAATATACTTTAAAGTATCCCTATGTTTTGTAGATATTCGTTTTTTTGAAATGGCAGAGGAGCAGATCTATTGGGAGCGTTGTTTGGGAGACGGACGATAGATGGTGCTTTAATCGAACTTCCCCACGCCTACTCAACATACCGATAACGGAATGTGGAAAATAGGAAATTTATCGTAATGTCTTTCGTAAAAAATCTTGGCTGAGAGTTTCATATAGACATGAGTCAGAATTTAAAACTGGTTATTTAACATTACGGATATACACGAATACGCTTAATAACATCACGAAAATTAATAGTCATTCTTCTTTACATCATCCAAAATTTATATATACTTTTAATAAATTATAAATGCATTGTGTCGGAATCTTTTAATTAATCAAATTACTAGCGGAATTTAATTATTAATTTCCTCGTAGAATTCAAATGTTTTATTAAATATAATATGAATAGCTGATGATTTTTTATTCTACAAGTTCATGCCATCTAAATAAGTACAACATATTTTAAAGAAATTGGAATTTTTATTCCTCAAATATTCTCAAGTTCTGATCAAAACCGGAACGAAATTACATTTGTAAGGTACAAGTGATGCGAATTATATGCGTTTCCGAGTTACACTAAAAATCGATTACGCCGAGCACACTGCTTTGTACTCATATATGCAGCTTTATTCCATATTAATGCTAAAATTATATTTTTATTAATATGCAATCGAATTTCAATATCTATTTATATATTTTACATACGAATCAACATTATCAGGCCTTTCAATCCATATTTTCTAGCGGAGACAAACTCTAGGGATCAGGAATGTTGATCCAGTCAATGAAGCGGTTTTATATCTGATACAGAATGACCGAATGAAACTATTTCTGAAACATCCGCAATACGATATCATGTCAATAGTGAATACAAATATAGAAAATATCAGGTCATCCAAAAGCAATGTCGTTTTTAGAATTAAGTTTTGAAAGGATATCAAAGATAAATAACTTGCTAGTTTAATCAAGTATATATTCTCCATTTGAATCAATACCACTCTTCCAACGTTGTGAAAACTTTAAAAATTCATATTTAAACAAACTGAGACATGTTTGAACAAGTACAGTATAAAAAGACAGTACTTTTGGGAAAAAATAATGTCTTTTTACAGTGATGAATCAAGAGTGTAATAGGCCCCCCGGCAAAAGTAATAACTGAGCCTCCCTAAATAAAAAAATAGGAAAACCTGGAATAATACTGTACCATAATAATAATAATGCTACATATGAGGCCCGTTAAAACACGAGGCCCCGTCCAGTTCGCCCATGAGTTAAAACGTCTCTGTTTTTTTACTACTTAGCCCACAAGTTTTTCATAATACAAATTATCTTATATATATAATATATATTTCTGTTTGTGGCAGATGTATCATTTTTTAAAAAATTATTAAGATACTTTTAAATTTATTTATACTGATAATAATTACATGAACAATTTTATTCTCTGGAGAGAAAAAGAGGAATTTTTATTCAGGTTTTTCTACAAAAACTATTAGAACTACTATACCAAAATTCACAGTTTATGTTTCTATATGAGATCTAGAAAGTTTCCTTTAGATCTCTGAAATGAAAAAGTAGTGGGTATAGGTAGCCTTTTACAGAACTAAAAGTAGATCAATGAAATTCACCAGATACCACATAAATTTCAACAAAGTCTGAATAAAAATATTTTGAGAAAACAGCAGCTGCCTGCATCCAATGGCAAGTACAGTAATTTTACTTCCTTTGATTGAAAAATTTTCTGATGTGTTATTTTATATAAGAATATATAAAACAAGACAATTTTAAATAATACTTCAGTTATATTTAACATAAAAATTTAATAAATATTTACAATTTTTTTCTACAGATTCAAATTAATTTTATATTAAAAACATTTATTATACAAATAATCTCCTCTCAAATAACTATTCATATCCATAAATACTATTTTCAGTTGCATTAGGAATTTGGAAAATCATTATTATTTTAAGAGTAAATAAATTATCTATACATAGCATTAGTATATATAGAATATTTTTCTTTGATATACTGTATTTTTTAAGTCATAACAATTAAAACATTAAAAAATTTTAAATATTCAAATATACAGTAGTACCATATCATGATAAATTTATCTGAAGTTTTCTAACGTGGATGCTTTGTGTCAAAAACTATATCATCCTCCTCTTCTTCCTCTTTTGCTAATAGTTGCTGCCAAATTTCTGGCTCTTGAGATAAGAAATTTTTCTCTTCATCTATTAAAAATAATTAAAATTATAAATTTTATTAAAATATAATACTTAAACATATGAGGCCTGTTAAAACACGAGGCCCCGTCCAGTTCACCCATGCTTTAAAATGTCACTGTTTTTTTACTACTTAGCCCACAAGTTTTTCATAATACAAATTATCTTATATATATAGGACCGCACTTTGGGAATCCCTGCTCTAGTATGAGGCTGCCGGATGGCCAGTGATAACACGCGTGCCACGCAGAAGGCCGCACTTTGGGAACCCCTGCTCTAGTATGAGGCTGCCGGATGGCCAGTGATAACACGCGTGCCACGCAGAAGGATCCGGGTTCGCGTCCCTGATTCGGCATCTCTTGAAAAGTTTTTCGGGGTTTTGGGCCCGTCCTTCATTATCCGGTCCCCCTCTACGTGTATGGGTCAGCCCATGGTTGGAACTGGCCCCGCCTCCTTAGTAATCTTCCTGATTGAAAAGGGGCGTTAAAATGCAAAAAGAAAAAAAGATCCTCTAGTATGATCTATATATGAGTTTTATTAGCTCAGATAACTAATAACTCTGATTGCTTTCTAAATCAAGATAATTCTTTAGTTCGTCACTGGTTATCTCGATGACGAACTAAAGAACGGACGAAAATCCTAATTCACATACTCTTTTATTCCATTTAAGAATGGAAGGGATGAAAACACGAAAATGCGTAATTTAGAAAATATTTTGAACATTGATTTTCTTGCTTTCAGGAACTCAACATGTTAATTTGTTAACGTTAACTTTGATATAACATAAATTGCGTGTATATAGTAGAAATAATGTTGATACGATAATGGATAATTGTTAGAAAGCAACTTCAAATTTTATGCAATTTTTTATTTATCATGACACTGTTTAACATGTTTAATTTGAAAAAATAGTCAAAAAGAAATTATGGTATTACTACTATTATCGTAAAAAAAATGTATAAAACGATTTATCAGAATATGATAGCTAAAATAATCTGTTATTTCATTACATTTTTGAAGTTGTCAGCGTATTAAAATCAGATGTTTTGCTTTGTATTTGCAAGATAAGTGGATGATAAAAAATTTTTATAATGATAATCGATTATGGGAAGATAAAATAAATTATAGATAAGAATGTATAATAGTTGAAAATAATTTATAAATAGCTCAATTTTGTAATTTAGCATTTCATTAAAATATATTATTATTATTATTTTTTATTGAATCATGGAGAATTACTTTTATTTAAAATTTTAATGATTACGATACTAAAATAATAAAAATAAATTTAAAAAGTGAGAATTTGCTTATATTTCAATGTTATATTTGTTTTCTCCCCTTTTTTTAAATATTATTTGAAATAATTATCATCTTTATAAATTTTTTGAATGTGTTAATGATAAGCGTTTTGTTTATCAGCTTTTTTTATGTATTCATAATAGCAAAAATTTCAGTTAAAGATAGAACAAGAAGTTCCAGAAAAAACTAAAATTGTCTAATTTCAGAAGGTATCATTTACACGAGTATTTCATTTATTTAACATTTGAAATACATTGATTTTGTGTTTCTAATTTACCAGCATAAATGGCTGTGTTCAGCAGACTCAATGGTTGCGGAACAGTTGAGAGATTTTCTGCTGAACGCGATTTCAAGGTAGCATTACTATCGAACTTATTGAGTGAGTGACGTTACGTTTGGTAGCGGATTTCATTTACGCTACTATCCAACATGTTGAGCTGTTTCAAGATGGCTGTGCCCATCGATGTTACTAATCCAAAGGAGCAGATTTTATATATAAAGTATTGTATACGAATTTATTGGTGTGAGATAGTATTGATACACCAGTATTGTTTCATGAAAATTTAACAAAAAATAAATATCAATCAAATTATAAGAATATACTGTTCTATGTCCAAGCTAAAAGATTCAGCTGCTATCGCAAGTACGGTGTTTACAACGGGCTCCATTTTCTTTCAATAATTGCGCTCCCTGTTACTACTTGCCGTTCAGCAGATACATCAACCGCTACTGCTACAACTCATCTGCTCATTTAAAACAGTTGAGCTACTGAATACAGACATTGCCACGATGAAGTCGTCATCGTGGCAATGCCTGTATTCAGCAGCTCAACCGTTTGCACTGTTACGTTCTCATGACATCATAACCTATTCAGGAGTTTTGTGCATCACAATAATGTACAATCGAGATTGTGATGTCATTGTGATAATATTGAGATAGGAGCGCTTTGTTAAGCCATATGTTACCTCTACACTACTACACTTATCGCCATCTATTGTCAATAATATAAACTAAAATTGCAATAAAGATGAAATTCTATTTTGCAGAATTAAAGTTTGCGGCGTCGAAATGTCTTTTAATGGCAGGACATCACTACCTGATCTTATAACCCTCTATTTCTTCAGAAAGTAGGCTAAAAATGAATTTATTAAAATTTGTTTTAGACTACTTTCCGAATTAAAATGAGATTTATAAGATCATTATGCTGCCTTTTTGGGTTTCTACATAGATGTATACATATATGTGATGTATATTTTCGTTTGTTCTTTATCTGGATAACTTATATTGTTTATTTGCATAAATAACTTTATTATTTCAGCAATAAATAAATTACTTCCTTATTCGTTATAATTACAAGTTATCAGGAATTTTTTTAATACATAAATGTTTAGAGATATAATTTAACATACTTATTAACATTTATGAGATTTTTATAACGCATAAATATTCATTTCTTTTCATTATATTTAAAATTAAAAAAAAATTAACAGAACAGTTATTTAGATAAAATATTCTTAAGAAAATTTGCATAACAATTTTCAAAATAATAAACATTCTATGACTGTTTACAATTCTTTATAAACAATGTGTATAATATTTATTCTTTTCACCATATCTGAAAAATTAAATAAACCAAATCACCTGTTTTGTTTCTTTAAATAATTAAAAAAGACATTAAGATTATTTTATTATCTAGTGTAATATAATCACAATAAATAAATTTAGAAGAATAATATGCAGAGAAAAAACATGTGTATAAAAACCTTTATATGAATAAATTTCGTCAATTTTATTCCATTAATTGCTTCCATTGCGATAATTTTCTGAGAGAAATGAGAATCTGATGAATTTTTTTGAAAAAATAAAAAAGATGTGCAAGTACGCTGTTAAAAAATAAAATATCAGTCATAGAATATATAAAAAAAGAATAATAAGTTGATTTTAAATAACTTACTTTATTTTATTACAAATAACTGAGAAGTTATTACTTCTAGTAATGCACTTCTGCATATTTTCCTCTTCCAAAAAAGGTGTAGAATATCTATACATTAGCTGCAACGAATCTCGGATCGGAACAAATTATCTTAGTTCTATGCAATAATATTTAAATCTGCACCATTTAAATCAGCAAACTTTTTCTTTGAAATATCTTTTTTTTTTTTTTAATTTTTTTCACAATAGGTGTTCGAGTGAATGAAATTCTTGATTCATTACAATAGACGATGAGAATTACAAGAGAATTATGAATTATGGAGAAATAAAATTCTCACTTTGCTGCATTAAAATTATTCCAAATAGTAATTCTTATGGATAAAATTGATTAATATAGTAGTTTATAACAGAATGTTACTACTGTTTGGAATAATATTTAATTGCAAAGATTATATAAGAAATAAATCGAATATCTTCTAAATGCCTTCTATTCGATCACCAAAATTCTGATGAATTTGACTATCTGAAAATCTGATATGAACAGAGATTGCAGAAGATGCAAGTAGTTCATTCAAACCTTAAAACAAGTTAATTTTTTCTTAAAAAGTTAGAAAATCTGATATGAACAGAGATTGAAGAAGATGCAAGTAGTTCATTCAAACCTTAAAACAAGTTAATTTTTTCTTAAAAAGTTAGATATACGAATACATCTTTGTTACTCCGCTAATTTTTTATATTAATATAGAACACCAATTTTTTAAATATTAGTAATAATATTCGCTAGATTTAATTGAAAAATTTATTTTGAAATATTTTATTAGAATGATGATATATTCTCGTAAATGTGTAGTGTATCTCGATGAGTATATCAAGTATATATATGTATGATTTAAGTGTTTAATGGATTTTTATAAGGTTTCGTGGAATTGTGTCTTTTTATGCCCCACATTGCAAACATCAAACATTCAATAAAAAAACTCATACATTAAATTTTAACAAAAATAAGGAAAGGAAGAATAAAATTTAAAAATAAAAATAATAATAAGGAAAAATGTTCTTACATCGGTTAAATATCAATTTAAAGAAAACATTCAGCTTTACAAACATTTTATCATGATTTAAACATTTTTGAAAGAATTATTCTTTAAAAATACTTACACTATGCTTCATTATGCTCTCTTTAACTCATCGTCTTAATAACGGTATGGAACTCGGATAAATGACTGGATTATTTAATTTTAATAGATCGAAAAATAAAATATCGATTTTACTTACGATTATAATCACAAGCAGGATACGCTAATGATTGGCAAGGATAAGAAATGAGTTTTCGACCGAATCGAAGCGAATAAATAGCACATTCCTGGTTCTTGGGAAAGCCAGTCGCCCATATTTCGCTGTCTTTCGATATTACTGTTCCATCTTCATACATCCACATGTCTAATTGATTTTTTCTGAGTAAAGTCCAGATTCCAAAATCGTACTGAGATAAAAATATCTCTACCAAAATATCGTCTATATATTGATCCTCGAAAATCATCAGTAATTCTGCTGTTTCTTTAGTGCATTCATCGCTACTCTTTTTTGCAGTATCTTTTCTTTTTATATTTTTATAACACATTTCTCCATGTTTGTAGAAAAGCTGCGAATCGTCACATTCTGAACGAAAACAAGAAACGTTTTTTATATAATTTAAGAAAAAATAATAATAATAATTTTAAAATAAATTGCCTCCGTTTTCAGGCTTCTTCTGACAGATGATGTAGTGTTGTTCTGCACAATTTGTCAGTTTGAGCTTTCTATTACTGCTTAAGACAACGCAAACAATTATTGAATTTTTTCTTGGTTCATTCTGATCCCATATCTTTATTTTGTTTTCATCGACTCTACTTTTATCGTTTAATGTTTCAAAAACATTGTTAACACTATTATAAGCAAAACCGAGCCAATGATCTAATTTATTTTCTTTTTCGTTTTCAGCTTCTTTAATTTTTTCTAAGTCTTGTACGATTTTAACAATAGGTAACGACATTTGTTCGTTGACGCACAATGCTTGGGCTTTCTTAAACGGCATTTGTTTTTCTAATCTTATAGTTATACTTCCCACTATTGAAATAAATACATCAATGGCATTTAAAATCAATAAATACAGTATTTATAAATCTTTGCATTTAAAAATAATTCAATAAACAATACAATCTGGCATTTTAAATCAATAAATACAGTATTTATAAATCTTTGCATTTAAAAATAATTCAATAAACAATACTAAGATATAAAAAAAAATACTTACTTTGAGCGCTTGAAGTAGCGATAAGTAGCAACAGTAAGTTAGCAACATTTATTAAATAAATTTTACAGTTTATTAAGTTCATGTTGGCCACTGTTGTTCACAAATAATGGCGGAGAATTTATAACTCGAATTAATTCTCTTGGGATTAAGCTGATCATTATTGGTTAAAAAGAACTTTCGTCATCGTCGTGGAGATTTCTGTTTTTAGTCATTGTTGACAATTAAACAAATGCATCAAGTCTATCAGCAGTTAGTTAACATTTATAAGTAATTTTATGTAAAAATTAAATATATAGATTATTTTCCGAAATTATTCTAAAAATCATTTAATTCCCATTTTAAAAATTTATTCTAAACTTTTAACAACTTTTTAAGAGAAGAATAAAAATATCATATCGGTTTTGATTTAGACAATAGACTAAGTCTTTGTTAACAAAGTCCATTCTTTCATTGAAGTTAAGGATTACAAAAGGATTATTTCTGGAAAGAATGATAAACTAAAAACTATATCACATTAATATGAGTAATTGCTTTAGCATGTAGGCTATATACGAAAAAGATTAGAGGTAGTTTTTAGTTTATTATCTATTTTATTATATTGTGAACAAATATGTAGGAACTGTCGACGACAAAATTACGTTTTTTTTTTCTTTTTTGTTGGATTTCATACATGTAGTATCATGTAAATTTCTATTGGGTTGTCCGGAAAGTTCTTTCCGAATTTCAGAAGGTTTTCGTTGAAAAACTTGAGAAGTTTTGGAAGGATGGAATCTTCAACTTGCGTGAAAGATGGAGAAAGGCTGTGGAACAAAATGGTGACTATATAATTGAATAAATATATAGAGAAATTTAAATGTGCTGCCTTCGAATTTTCCTTAAAAAATCGGCACGAATTTTCCAGCCAATCCAATAGATCAATAGAATCTTTAACTTGCGTGAAAGATGGGGAAAGGCTGTGGAACAAAATGGTGACTATATAATTGAATAAATACATAGAGAAATTTAAATGTACTGCCTTCGAATTTTCCTTAAAAAATCGGCACGAATTTTCCAGCCAATCCAATAGATCAAAATTGCATACAGTCGCAATAGCGCTCGCGCCATTTTTTTTTTTTTTTTTTTTTGTCATTTGTGTTACAAATCTTCTTGTTCTTTTTTGATATACGATTAGCCTCGGGAGGAAAGCAAATGAGTTAGCAAAAATAAGATTTTTTAAAACTTTATATCAATATATTTTCAATTTTTATAATTGATTCAAGTAAGTTTTAATAGCGAAATGCATCGCGGAATAATTCTTCTGGGATTTCAAACTTTTTAAATACACAGCTGCATCGTCATAGAAACTTCATGAAAACAGTGATCCAATTCCCTTAACAATACAACTGATTTATTTTTATTTTCCACATATAGAATTAATTAAGAGAATTAAACAAGTTTTTGTAGAAGTTATAAACAGTAATTAATATATCTTAAGTTTTATATTGTATTTGACAAGGCAAACATTGCATTAATTATATTAAAAACGTCAAAATTTTATGACAATAGACTCGATTTAATGATTTTCGACACAAATAGTAAACATTTAACGTTGCTAAGGTAAACAAATATTTTGATGAAATAATAATAAATTAGATTATCTTTTTGAGCTTGAGTCCAATTGCATTTTTTTTTTTTTTTTATTTAGAACAAACATTTAGAAAAAAATTCGACTGTAAATAATATATATTTGTTTCAATAGTTTATGCAGATAATTCGATAATTCATTTGTAATACAAAATATTTTATAGATCTTATATCGTAGAATTGGAGATAAAACTGCAAAATCCATTTATTTTTTTAAATTTTTTTACGTCTATATATTTTAAAATTAATTAAAGGAATCCCTTGATTAGTGCGATTAATAAATCCTCGCAATACACCGCATATATCAAAACCGCACTAATCAAACTACAAAACCAATGGGAATAATTATAATGAATCCTGGAAGATATCAAAATTATAAACATGTACAGTATTTTTCCTCTCTCTCGTATCTATATTGCATAACTGGAAAATAATTATAATGAATCCTGGAAAATATAAAAACCAATGGGAATAATTATAATGAATCCTGGAAAATATCAAAATTGTAAACATAACATATATTTTTTTTCCTCTCTCAAAACGTATCTATATTGCACTACATGTACTTTAAATCATTGAGGAATATATATAGGTATTTAAAAATTTATAGTAAGAATTAAAATTTATTTTTCATTAAAAAATTTTTTTTATTAAAATTACATAAATTTTGTAAAATATAATTGCACGTCCGTAGACATCGAGTATTGGAGAGAAATTGGAGATAAGGCTAGCTATATAAGGTAGTTGCCAAAATTAGCCATTCATAAAAGCCTAAAATTTGCAATCACTGATGGGAAGAGAAATTACTTCCCACAACGTGATGCATGCCAAAAATTCCATATGTACCTTATAGAAAAATACGGGTCATAATATACAACATTCAATACAAAATATTTACTCAACTTTAAGTTACTTTAAAACCAACCTCAGAAGAAAATATGTTAAAAAGATGAAGTGGATACTAAGAAACCAGGTAACTAAAACACCATTCAGGCAAAATTTATTAATAAATAAAATTACGAACGAATTTAAAATATAACAATTAGATGACGAAAGTAATATTAACAGAATTAAATAAATAAATTTATTGCAGTGCTCTAATCATACAGACTATAATTCCCGAGATTTAGTTGCCAACGCTTCAGAAGGTTCGCAAAAGAAAAAAAAAATCTCACTTGTTGGAACGCACTAATCAAATTTGACACCGCATTTAAGGGATAGTCTCAAAATTTTTGCGCACTAATCAAAACCGCATTATTCAAATCCGCACTAATCAAGGGATTCGTCTATATCCATGTTATTTCATATGAAGATTGGAGGTACATAACAGGATTTAAATATATAATAAAAACTATAGGGGTGTATGAGATGCCTAGACACAACTTTTTCAGTAAATAAATAAATTTCTTTATTGCACTTACCATCATGAATATCATATTTTTCTTCATTTTTATATGTTTTAAAAATTCATATATATTCTTCTGTTACCATTTAAATAAATAATGAAATGTATACAGGCGTGCTTCTAGCTATTAACATTCGTACTTACGTAAAATTTCATTTTCAAATTTCAGGACGAAATTTCAATCTCTCTTCAATAATTTCACGAACATTCGTACTTACAAACGTAAAATTTCATTTTCAAATTTCAGGACGAAATTTCAATCTCTCTTCAATAATTTCAAGTAATTTGATGGCAAAATGCTCTAGCAACCAATATAATATTAAATAATTTAATTTTATCTGGTTATTATATGGTATGGTAATTATTACATAGTTGTTTAACATATTATGGCAGTATTTCAATATGGCGGAGATACACAAAAACTTCTTTATATTCGAAACTCTTCATTAAAATCTGTCAAGTAAGATACTTTTAATTGGTCCAATTGTGAAATACATTACAGTATGTGAAGTTATATCAGTACTTTTGGAGCCAAAATAACAGAAGTATCAGAGTTACGAACAATCCGATTTACGAATAAAACTTATTTATGAATTATATTCGTAACTAGAGCGTCAGCGCTTATAGTTTCTTTAATTCCAACTGCACCCTTAATAATCTATTCTAATTATTAGGAGTCCCCGGTATCCCGTAATTAATTAGTCGAGTTTCGTCCTTTGAATACTGTTTAAAAATTTTGTTTGCAACTCTGTAAATCATAAACCTAAATTACTTTAGAATGGACTTAATCATTTTTATGAATAAGCACTGATAATTTCATTTTAATGTTAATTAATATCTTAATTACCTAGAAATTATATTTACATTTTGAAAGATATATTACTGGTCACGTGGAAACGCTTCGGCTTTCCATTCTGGAGGACCCTGGTTCGAATCCCGGGTCCCACCCCTTGAAAATATTTATCATGGAGTCCGGGCTCGGCCTGTCGATCCCCGTCCTCCACAAGGGGCGAAACAAGCCCGCAGGCCCGGCCTCCCCAATCCGGGTGACCCCTCCCCAGGGGTGGGAAGCCTATGGAAGGGCTTGTTTCGCCCCGCCACATAATATTCTACCTGAATGGAGTGTAGCGTCATCTGTTGACAAAAAAAGATATTTTAATCTATAAATTTTTAAATCGTTTAATTTGAATCAAATTCTGCGATTTTATTTCACATGCTTTTCAACATATTACTAGTTTGTTTTTATTTATCTATAATATAGTGCGTAATTTACTTTCGTTTGTTGGTTCTGTTTTGCTTTTATAAGGACTTTTGCTTATAATTAATATCAATTAATTAATTATAAGCAAACTAGAGAAAAATTAAATTTTTAAAATAAAATGTTAAGAATATCAATCTCAAAAAGAGTTATAAGAATAAAAATGTTAATTTTAATATGCCGCCGAATATGCAGGGTGTTCTGTTGAATCGGCGACAAACTCAGAGGAACGATAGTAGGCACCAAGAGGAACCAAAATTGCCATGGAACATGCTATCGCAAACCACGTTTAGACGGTGAAAATCGCGAAAATACTTATGCCTGTGCAATGACGTTCGCGGCCACCAATTCGAGCAACTCCTATAATTTCTCATCATCCCCTTTCTGGATCTGTACTCTGCACCACAGGCTATGTTATAAACATGCTGCCAAAGAAATGTCTTTTTACTTATTATTGTATTGCTTGTCGTCCCTGCTCGACATCAGACCTTCCATAAGTATTTTCCCAATTTTCACCGACTAAACGTGATCTGCGATAATGTCCATGGCAATTTTGATTCCTCTTGATGTCTACTATCGCTCTTCTGAGTTTGTCGCCGCTTCAACGGAACACCTTGTATATTGTTGATTTTTAGGCCATGTCCCACGTGCAAGCGACGCGACGCTATACGATGCGATACTACAAACGCGATGCTTCGCTATGCTACACTACAAGCGACAGTCTGTCTCACGAGAAGTGCTTCTATAACGTATATACATATATAATGTAATATCGGCCCATAATCGGCATTTAGTGGATGCCGATTATGGGCTGATATTACATTATATTATGAGAGATGATAATTTTTATCATCTCTCATTATATTTTTTTTTTTTTTTTTAATTTCGAATATTATGAGAGATGATAATTTTTATCATCTCTCTTTTTTTTTTTTTTTTTTTTAATTTCGCTTATTAGAACCTCTGAATTAAACTCGGTAGCCATGATAATTATTTACCTCTGTCTCTTCAGAACAAGGAGTTTGCTTCAGAAAACAAACTAGTTTGTATTTCAGCTACAGAGAGCGATAGTAAGCGATGCTACGTGGCAACACACGTGGGACGCGCTTATATCTACTGGTTTGTTTTATGTCGCTCATAGTATCGGATAGTGGAACACGGCCTTAGAATTCACCACAGGTTTACTAACAGTTAGGGTTAGTTCCCACCAAGCTGAGAAAAACGATAGGCGAAGCGAATTGACGTCATGACTGGCGATGCCTAACACAATAAACTTGAGACTAGGGCCCCTAACCGGTTTTCTCCCGGACAGTTCGGTTTTTCGAATAATGATCCGGTAATTGGTTCATTTGTCCGGTTTTCTTCGAAATTGAAAATTTACAAAAAAAAGTTTTATGAGAAACTTTTATTTAAATTTCAAGAGTTTTGTTAAACAACGATATTAGTTCCAAATATCACCGCAAGGAGTGGCTGCGAAAGCAAAAATGTTTGTTCTGTGATTTTTATATAGTTTTCGCGATTTTTATGTATTTTTTTTAATTTTTATATCATATTGCTTAAGAATTATTTAATATTTACATTATTATTTATATTTTGTTGTCAGAAATTGACTTTTTTTCATGTTTCTATATTTTATATAACTAATAAACATTGTACGAAAAAAATTTTTTTAGTGTCTGGGTTTCAATGACTGACTAGGTGGCAACGTGACTGTCATTAATCGCAATTATTAGAATATGACTAAGCTACGACAGTTGACATTTTCATGTAATGTTCAATGACCTAACTAAAATGCCCAAAAAAGTAATTTACAGGGACCCAAAAGATTGAACTTACTTGTTAGATGAAAAAGCTTTTTTTAAGATTTTTTTGTCATCAGATGACGCCACTTTCCATTCTGGAAGAATACTACGTGGCAGGGCGAAACAAACTCTTCCACAGCTGTCCGCCCCTGTGGAGGAGTGAATCGGATTGTGGAGGAAGGGGATCGACGGGTGGAGTTCGGATCCCATGATAAACATTTTCAAGGGTTGGGAGTCTAATCCGGGTCTTCCAGAGTGGAAAGCCGAAGCGTTTCCATGCGAACTTTATTAAGATTCTAATGGAACCCTCAATGATCAGTTTTGTCTGGCGGAAAATTATAGTTTTAGGGTTAGTTCCCACCAAGCTGCGAAAAGCGATAGGCGAAGCGAATTGACGTCATGACTGCCAGTCGAGATCAATGTGCATGTTCTATTGCAAGCTGTCAATCGTGGTCATAGTCGTAGACGTGATCTCAGACCAGTGCGAATCCAGCATAAGGCTTAGTTCCCACCAAGCTGCGAAAACCGATATGCGAAGCGAATTGACGTCATGACTGGCGATGCGCAGAGAACTTGGGAAAAGCAAAAAAAAATGCAAAAAGCGAATCCGATACCAATTATCCAAAGAAATTAGTCCATGAAGAAGACGTCAAAAAGCAACATGGCTTCTAATAAAAAATGCGAAAAGCGAATGCGATAACAATTATCCAATGAAATTAGTCCTTTGTTGAGGAACTTACCTGATTTTAAATGACAGTGTTCGGCTATAATATTCCACCGATTACAACAAGATTTTAAATGACAGTGTTCGGCTATAATATTCCACCGATTTTTTTTCATCTTTATGTCTTTATATCTGTAATCGCCTTTGTTATATAAAAAAGGTAATCTGTAGTTAGCATTGAGAGATAGGCAGCTTTGGATAGGAGAGTGCTACGACCAGTAGATCTAATGACCATGGTATTGCTTAGGCTTAGTTCCCACCAAGCTGCGAAAAGCGATAGGCGAAGCGAATTGACGTCATGACTGGCGATGCGCAGAGAACTTGGGAAAAGCAAAAAAATGCGAAAAACGAATAAGAAAAAAAATTTATTAAATTATAAATGACAGAATAAGGCTATAAAATTCCACCGATTTTCTTTCATCTTTATGTCTTTATATCTGTAATCGCCTTTGTTATATAAAAAAGGTGCATTTTGCAATTCTAATAAAAATATCTCCATGTCGAATGTGTTGACTCCAGCCATTTTTGAATAAGCTGCTCTTTGACGTCAGAGAATTAGCTGTGATTGGTGGCGAATATTTTTCACCAGCGAAAAAGCTGAAACTTTTCAGCTTGCTGTGATTGGTGGCGAATATCTTTCGCCAGCGAAAAAGCTGAAACTTTTCAGCTTTGAAAGAGACGTGAATTCGCTATCACGTATATTTTTCGCCAGCGAAAAAGCTGAAACTTCTCAGCTTTGAAAGAGACGTGAATTCGCTATCACATTCGCCGGATATGACGACGTTTTGACGTCAGTTCGCTTCGCCTATCGCTTTTCGCAGCTTGGTGGGAACTAAGCCTTAGAATCGACAAAAAGATCGAATTCTATGCCGTTATTAAGTATCGATATTATTTTCATACTAATTTGATGAATAAAATTATACTTGTAAATTTCATTCTTGTTCGCGAAATGCAAGTTACTTTTTTACCAACTATTGCACTTTATAAGAATCGATAGTTTCAGCTTTTTCGCTGGTGAAAGCTGAGACGTGAATTCGCTATCACATTCGCCGGATATGACGACATTTTGACGTCAGTTCGCTTCGCCTATCGCTTTTCGCAGCTTGGTGGGAACTAAGCCTAATTCTTAGGACAGATTCGAACATCTTAAATATAATGCATATGCAAATTTTCAAATGAATTTCGATTAAACCGATATTAAGGAAAATTTCCTTAGAAAAATGTTTAGTAAAATTTTAGAGTAAAATTCAACTTCAATAGAATTGATAGATTCTTGATTCAACTTCATTTGAACAACTTCATTTTCTTTTTCTTTTTAATTTTGCTGGGGGAGCAAAAATTTTAAGTTCCGCCACTGATTCAAATTAGTGTTTATGGTTAGGTTAGATTAAGCCGCCATATCCTCATTCTGTATCTGGCGACGGCCACTTATAGAGTCCATCACAGGCTGCCAACACCCATGATGGGGTCAACCGGATGGTTGAAGGATGGGGTTCACGAGGTGGGCCTGGACCCCTCCTGAAAAACTGGAGGTGTGGGACCCGGATCCTCCGGCCCTGCACCCCTCCTGAAAAACTGGAGATGTGGGACCCGGATCCTCCAGGATAAGCCAAAGCTCTATCACGCAGTCATCCGGCCGACATTAGTGTTTATGAATAATCTATTAATACAATAAGGTTTTTCCCTCAATATTTATAAGCAATATGCTGTATAAATATAGCATATAGCTTATAAACATAGAGAACAAAACCTTATTGCATTAATAGATTATCGGATGGTAGATTGGGAGTGATATCTGCATGTTATAAAATTTAAAAAACTGGAAACGAACCCAACTCTTGTTTACTGATAGTCAATTAAATGGCCATGAAATTAGTTACATTTTGGTAAAAAATTAACTTTTCTCAAAATCTCCTATGCTCGATTATCCGAACTATTGGAATTAACGGAACAACTTAAGTCTCAGTTAGTTTGGATAATCGACACACTACTATTATTACGTAACCCAGAAGGGAAGTATATATTTTTAATTTGTTTGTATACTTTATTAAACTTTTTTAATAAATTATTTCTACTGAACGCCCTTATAAATTAATTATACAAATTTAGTCCATACATACTTAAGAATTGTAGCAAAATATCAAATTGTAGGTGCATTTTCGTAATTGATGGTGATATTTATCAAACTACTGCACTAGAACTCAATAAAACAAGTTAATGTTTAATTACAAGAATATACATTTATTGCCTATTGTAATTAATTTTTCGGTTTGATTTATATAAGCAGTGGGTGATCGGTTAACGAAAACTTTCGCGAAACATTTTATGTTCGGATAACGAACACTTCACAGAACAAACTGTGTGACCCGCGGACTGATGGAATGACAGGTGGGCCGGATGTCCGCGTGGTAAAGCTATGGCTTACCATCCTGGAGGATCCGGTTCTCACTCCTCCAATTTTTTAGGAGGAGTCCGGGCCCAGCCCGTTGAACCTCATTCTTCAACAATCCGCTTGACCCCATCATGGTAATGCTAGCCTGTGATGAGCTTATAAGTAGACGCCTCCAAATAAAAATATCTCACGAGGATATGGCGGCTTAACTAACCTAACGAAATGTCAGGATTAGGCCTTGCGCATTCGTGGACTTATGGGTAAGGATGGGAAACAGTATTTTTTTCCGATTAAAATAAACTCGAAAACAACGTAAAACAAATCAAAGATTTATTAAAGAAGGTAAAAGAGAGATTTTACACTTAAACAAATCAAAGATTTATTAAAGAAGGTAAGAGAGAGATTTTACAATATTTATGTTAGAATGGCACCCATACCAGGTTGAGGTCAATAGGCTTGGGGATCCTAGTTAAAATGGCACCCATACCAAGTTAAGGTCAATAGGCTTGAGGATCTCTTGGGGAGATCTACAAATCAAACATTTATTAAAGAAGGTAAGAGAGAGATTTTACAATTTTTTGGTCTTAGATTGCACCCATACCAGGTTGAGGTCAATAGGCTTGGGGATCTCTACCACGGCACATCACCAGGTTGAAGTCAATAAGCTTGGGGATCTTTACAGCAACAATGTTTATAGTTTGAGGTCAATAGGCTTGGGGGATCTCTACCACGACAATGCTATTAATCACAAGATCAATAGGCTTAGGGGATCTCTACCATGACAATGCTATTAATCACCAATAGGCTTGGGGATCTTAATCATGACAATGCTATTAATCACTTTAGAATTTTTTGGTCTTAGAATGGCACCCATACTAGGTTGAGGTCAATAGGTGGAGATCTCTACCAAGACAATGCTATTAATCACTTTCGAAAATTTCTGAAGGGATCTCTATTACGACAATGCTTCCGAAAAATCCTAAAGAGAGAAGCAATCGAAATTGGACAGATTCTTTAATGGAAAATAAACATAATAGATTAAAATGCAAGACTATATATGTATATATTATTGTTGTTAAACTACTAATGAAATCTACTAAGAAAAAGGTTTGCAAGATCAGCGTAACGTGTCTATCTCATACTAACTTTTGAACTAATCGATAGATTTTCATGAAATTTGATAGCGATGTTCTGTTGTTAAAGATCACAACAACTCCGCTTCATTTAATTCTTCAAGATGGCATTTAATTTTTACTGAAAATTTTATTTAACAGTATTGACAGTAGATGGCGTTTAAATGTTAAGCAGTCGGGGATATCGCTGTTTTTATTTGCGTTGCTTAGTACTTATTACTGACAATAAATTGCACTATGCTAAATTTAGGTAATGGGTATGACTCTTATAGCTTTTAGTATGCAATATTCTTAGGTTAATATACTAATTAAGTATTTGCATTTAAATACAGTCAATTCTCGTTATTCGCGATAGTTACGTTATGTAAATTCTTCGCGAATATTGAATTAGCGAATACTGAACTATTGTGCCTATGGGAAATATAGCGCTTTAGGTTCCTGTGAACCTTTCTTCCCAACATTTTCATCCTTGCTTTGTGCGTGCTTTTCTGTTTAGACACCTTATTTAACGAGTATTACAGTAGTAATAAATAATTAACAGTATATGCAATATACAGTATTATAATTACAGTAATCTTTATTTAATTTTTTTAAACACTATGTAGTAAATGAAATCTTATTTTTGATGGGTAGTTATTTGATTTTGAAGGATATTTAATGTGGCCGGTGATATATACATTGTCTTTCTGAACTGCGTTGAAAAACTACGTCAGCATTGTCTGCATCGCGTTTTGCCTCAGATTTTCTAAAACCTTGGCATAAGAGGCAAATGCGCAGGAAGTCAGGCGCCTAAATTTGAGGCTACGTTCAAGCATAGGGTCACATTCTTCTTAACCTGTGGATGATATGAACAGGTTTTTGGCCTACCTGAAATCTGGATTGAGTAAGGATTATGTTCTGAGACTTTTCCGGCAAAACAATATACAGACTATATTTGGTTACAAACAACTTCCATTATTAGAGAGTTTACATTGGTAATAATATTTTCACCCTCAGCGGGAGTTTGCGAGCGGCGAAAATATTGGAAAGTTCCGCGAAAATCGATTTTGTTATTACAAATAAATTTTCGTGAATAGTAGAATATGGAATTGGCAAATAACGAGAATCGATTTTATTTCCTAAGCAGCATTAAGTTAGTATAACTATATAATTATGGTAATCTTATTGTCAATACTGCACTAATAAAGTATTTAATAGATTTTCATGGCATTCAACATTCCGATTATGCCTTTGAAGATGATTTTGATGACATTTTTAACATCAACGATTCGAAAATAAAGAATATATTTCGGAATGTAGGCAATTTAAATTATTTCCAGAACTGCTTGTCAAATTTCAAAACCAGGCTGTATCTACATATTTATATACAGTAGACTACTTATTGTATATGTATGAACTTACATATTACATTATATAATTTCGGTATACAATATGCCAATACAATTTGATATAAAAATGATAATCCTAAATATTTTATGTAATATCATGTGAAACCAGACCTACTGTATATCATATGGAATATGGTGATTTGACAAAATCGTATGAGAAATTTTCATTATGCTATATTATGTTATTGCTATTAGCACACCCAAATACAATTTCATGGATACGATTTTACCAGTTTCCTAAAAATAGTACATATCAAGATATGTGAATTTCGTTTGTATTTACGTATTAGTGAACCCTAAGTATGCATGTACGAACATACTAGATACAATAATTGAACTATGTAATTTGAGCTCCTGTGTTATCAGAGAAAAAGTTATTCCCCTAATAACTCAAAGTGAAATATAATCTTATTTTATAATGCAGTTTTGGAAAAAGGGTAAATCAAAACATAACTGATAGAGTCTGGGTGTATATAATTTTTTATATTTAAATTTCTAAGTATCCAATTGTAAAACAAAGGATTTTCGACAAAAGCTCCAACTTTCAAATATTGTGTCAACAGATTAAATAATTTTGTAATGCATTTATGATAGCAAAATGGACTAGCAGCAATTTTAAAATAAAATTTGGATGTATGAATGTAACTATAGGAACATCTTCAGTTAAATAAATATAGACAGGAAATTTAACAATAAAATTATTATTATATAAAATAAAATATACAATTAATTAATATCAATGATTGTAATAATTTGTCTTATATTTTATGAAACGTATTAAATTCGTTTTGGCAGTCATAACAATAGGATAATGTTCATTTAAATTCTTCTTCTTTTGATTAATCTGAAATAAAAAAAGAGAATTTTATGTATACTTATTCAAAAATTATTGATCTGATTAATCTATTATAATAAATAAATTTTTAATCAAAAATTTAATTTGCAAACAAGATCAAATAAAATTTATTTTTATATGATTACAATTGTCCAGAATATAGTTAAGGCTTATAAGAAACAAAGCTTTTCTTATAAATTGTATAGAAGAGAGGAGAGTATTTATACTTTATTAAGTAGAATTTAAATTATAAATATAAATGATGCTATACAAATACTGTGTATCTGTACAGAAATCCAACTTGTTCTAAAATTTTATTAAAGATGCTTTTATTTTTTTTTTCGATTATTAGATAAATACAAAAATATAGATATTTTCAAAAATTAACAAATACTCTCAGTTCTGTTTTTACACGATTGACTTAAATTCTAACTTGTAAGAAGAAAAATTTTTTTCATATTAGTGAATGCAGCACTTGCTTCACATTATTCACCTCCATGTTGTTATTTCTGACACCAATTAAAAAAGAAATTTCTGAGGAATTCCCTAATTACACCTATAACTTCAATAGAAAATTTGTTTTGAATCTGCATTTTGAGTTTGGTATTTAAAGTGAAAAGTAACTTTTTGATGTTTAATGGTATAAAAAATTTAATAAAAGTTAAAATCAAAATCTTATATGCAATTCAAATTATTTTGCATAATTTTTGTGTTTATGAATAAGTAACATGTTATTTTCAGTATGGTTTTTACATTAGCACCACATGAACGAAAATAATACCGATCGAAAGATGATGACTGAGTAGAGAAAACTTTCCAAAAGGACTGCACTTCTCTCTGGTGCAGACTTCAAGAAAATTAACGATAAAATTATATTATTTCTCCACATGCAGTGCCTAAACTGGTGCATGCCTCCATTTTGAAAACCTGTCTTGAAAGCTGATATAGTTTTGGAATGAATCTTTCATACAACAGAATTGTTTATTCGTATTTTAATCATCAATCGATGGGTGGCAAATCTTTAATTCTCTAATGTAGTTTCTTTGGAACAAATCTTTAACACATCGGAATTGGCGATTCGCACTTTTAATCACAGTCAACGAGAAAGCAATTTCACTTTCAATACTTTAATTTCACCTTTTGAAAAAATCATACATTAAAAAATTAAAGATAAGCCTCCCACAGACTGATGATTAAAACACGAATCAGCAATTCCGTTCTATTAAAGATTTGGAACTATATCTTGGATTTCAAAACAAGTTTTCAAAATGGCACATATCAGTTTAGCTACTGTATATGGAGAAATAATATAAATTCATCTTTCATTTTCTGAAAGCCTGCATCAGATAGAAGTGCAGTTCTTTTGGAAAGTTTTTTCTAATCATCGCCACCTTTCTATCGATACTATTTTCATTCATATGGCACTGACGTTAAATTGTACCTTATTTTTCTTTTTAAATGATAATTTACTTTATATAATACTTTTTTATATACATTGCAATCTTTATGAAATAAAAAGTGCAAGCATATAAAAATAATAAGATTCTAATATGATTTTTCATATGGTTTATTGTATTATTTTTTGTGATTTTTTAGATCAGGAACCATGCACCTAGACCATTATTGGTCATGGATGCTTGGGCTGTGTAGGCTCCTCCCTTTTTTACTACTACTAGATCTGGAACCAATCTTTTATTTTCCAATAGATACAGTATATTTTTTACACACATTCTTCAGGAACATATTTATCATGTAAAAACAGAATTAAGTGAATTGATAAAGAAACTGTTCTACCATATTTATTTGAAATTTTATATTTTAAAAATATTTATGATTTTATATTTTCTTTAGGTTATTAAATAGCATATTAAATGTATCATGTATAATTTTCCAATGTTCATAAAATGAAATATATAAATCATAGTGAATGAAATCTTAATTGGTTCAATTTCATATTCATCAATATGGAATAGTGAATGAATATGAAATAGTTTCAATATTCATACAAATTTTCATTAAAATTTGACATCAGTCAACACAATTGCTTCATTTCTGAAAGAGATTAAATTATGATTCTCCCTTTCAATTCACAGTAATTTTTAACAAGGTTATTAACAATTGTTAAGTATTTATTTGAATATATATTTATCATAGCAAACATATAAAAAAAAAATACAAGTTATATTTTCTTCTGAAATGAAGAATGTGAGGTGTTTAGTAGAACTGATTTCTACAGGACTTATCAATGTCCTTTGTTGTCTATATTTAAGTAAGTAGTATATAATAGCTATTTAAACATATAAATTGTTTAATTGGAACTACTTATGAATAATATATATATGTTCAATATTATCAGATATGATATAAAAAACAATTCAAACCAAATTTTTCGAGAGTTTAGTTTGAATTGTTCTTTATACAATTTCTGATGATGATAATCATCTGCAAAATAATCATAAATCTTTCCTATTAAAGATTTACCATATTTGTCAGTTCATAAGATGTTCAACATAGAAGAGCCTAATTTTGGAATAATAAATTTAAGGGTAAAAACTTTAAAAAAATTTTATTGTTAATACAATGGAAAATAAAATCCAAAAGCCAATAAAGTATAGATTATTTTATTTAAAATGTTTATTAAAAACTGCTTAAACTCTGGTTAATACTGAAAAATGTACTATTAGCAAACAATAAAATTTTTTTAAATACAATGGAAAATAAAATCCAAAAGCCAATAAAGTATAGATTATTTTATTTAAAATGTTTATTAAAAACTGCTTAAACTCTGGTTAATACTGAAAAATGTACTATTAGCACTAACAGCAGCTGAGAATCAGATCAAAGTTAGCTTTAAAAAAAAGAACTTTAATAGCACTAACGTTTTCGGCTTGACACCATCATCAGGTACTACATTAGAAAAAAAAAAAATTAAAAGACTACAGTTGCCATAGCAACATTGTTGTTATTTCTTTTTTAAAAATTTCTTCGAATGTTGCATTCGAATCCTTTTTTTTTTTTTTCTAATGTAGTACCTGATGATAGCGTCTAATAGCACTAACGTTTTTGGCTTAAGTTCTCTTTTTAAAGCTAACTTTGATCTGATTCTCAGCTGCTATTAGTGCTAATAATACATTTTTCAGGATTATTTTATTATTATTCAACTTCAATTTCTTTGATGATATGATCATGATTCTCAACATCATTAAAATCATCTTCACCATTGATTAAAGCTTGATTAACTAGAAATTAATTGTTACTTCAATAACAACTTCGTAATTACTGAAAAGTATATAGATCATTCATTATAATGATGTAAACTATCAATCAACTACATTTTTCCACTTTCCAACTTCTCAATTTTTCATATGTGCTGTCTAGTCATATCTGGCTTATGAGATGCAGGATGTTTTTTTAAGATATTCATAAGGGGAAAAAGTGTATCCTGTAAGCCAATAAATATGATATACATCTAAAATAATGCTATTATGTTCCATTTATTTAATGTAGCTTGTACATAATTAAAACCTTTTTTTAAATTTTATTAATACAATTCTAAATTAAGAAATCTTGGAAAAATAATCAATTCTTCAAATTTTTTATAGAAATATCGGAGTATTTTTAAGAATATAACAAGTTAATATAAGAAGTTGCATCCAGAAAGTAAGTACTATTTGTCTATTAAAAGAGAGTCATAACTAAAAACACTTTTTAATATAGCTACATAATTTACTTTTCAGTGAAATCAATCTCCACATTAAGATACTTGACATTTCATGATATCAGTTTTTCCTATACTCTTTTCACAGAACTTTGCCACCTTATCCTTAAGATAGTTCTCAAAATCATCTCTAAACCTCTGACTAGTGAGATGTGGTAGTTGCTATTCGAGGTTATAGGGAGGGTGGTCCAGCATTTCCCAAAGAAACAAGATATATTGCATACAGCAGCAGCTGAATCACTCTCCCTATAGCCCAAACCTAGCATCAATGATTACCATGTCTTGCTAATTAGAAGTTGAAGAATGATGTTGAGAACTGACTTAAGGCACAAGTGGAAAACATCTATGAAAAGAGTATAGAAAAATTGATACCATGATACAAGTGTTTTAATTTATTTTTCAATTGAAATAAGTTCTCACATTAAGATATATAGATTTAAAAAAAAAGGGAAAAAGTGTCTTAAAATGACTTTCTTTTTAACAGACAAATGGTATTTATTTTCCAGATACACACACTATGTAGTTCCTATTTAGGTATAGACATTAAAGTAAATCTTGCTTTAAAATAAGAAGTTTTGAGGAGCATCCAAAGGAAATTGTTAAAATAATTTATTTATAAATAGAATATTAGGCTTTTATTTTTGATTTCTAAAGTCTTCTTAAATATGTACATAAATTTTAATGAGATGGTGTTTTATGATGCTTTGTAAAAAAATATTTGAAATATTCATCTTCAAAACAAATGCTTAAAGCCATAAACAGATTTCAAAGTGTAGTCCCCAAAATCAGATTTTTATTCAATTTCATATATTCTGTTTATCAATTCAACATTGACTAGACCAGCTCTTCTGGAACTTCTTATCTCCTAGTTCTCAAAATTTGAAGATTCCTTTGAAATTTTAAAAAATTAAAACAAAACCTTTTGTTAAAAGTGGTATATATAATAAATATTTTATTTATTATTATGGCATCTTTTTATTGAATGGCATTAAAATATATTTTTTGAACTGGTCAATAATGAAAAAATATTTCAACTGCTAAATGTCTTGCATTCTGATTTATGCTTCATATTCTCCTTAGAGATCCTGAAGCATAATTTGAGAAGTATTATACATATTATTTCTTGTTAATTCAATTTTAAAAAGATTATGGAGATGACAAACTATTCATTTTTTTTATATGTATACAATAGCAATTATTTCATGATTTTTTAATTATTCTGATAATTGAACAGTAGATCATCAGTTTAAGAATTGTGAAATTATAAAATCCTTTATCTTTCATTTTGGACAAAAATCTAAAAACATCACAAAGCAGAAAACAATTTAACAATTGTTGAAAAACTTCTTTTAGTTATATTGTTAATGAAGATTTAAAAAAAATTAAATATTTATATGAATGTCATGTGTGTAATTGTAAACTTTAAAAGACGGCCATTTTGACAAAAAAATATGCTTCAACTTTAGCAATAGGATCAACAAAATCAAATGATATTAACTAGTTCACTAATACTTATCAATTTTATGCTGGACTAGTGGATTCCCCCAACCATAATATATACAGAAGACTAGAGTTTGCTGTAAAATGGCAAAATACATACCTTTCCCTTTAATCCTGGAAGTAGATTTTTTAATTTTTCCAATAATTGAATCTCACGAGCTACCAAATCAAGATCATCTTCAGCAAATACGTCAAATAAAGCATCTAATGCTTCTGCTAAGACATGTAGTTCAGTATCTTTGTTACTCACTTCTAATAAATATAAGCCAATTACCTATAAAATAGATTAATAAGATTGATTAAAATTATTATTAATGCTATGACTAATCAGATTACTAAAACATGCTATGTTATATATTTTTTTTCTAATACATTTCATGGATTTAAAAATTAATGGCATTCCACATAATCAAATTAATCTAAACCAGAAAGCATTTTTAGAAACATTAACAAATATTTTGTCTTATGAACAGCATTTAAATTTTTATGATGAATTACATCTATTAAAAATTTTACATATAGGAATTAAACATAAATAAATGATAACAATGAACTTTTTCATTAAACAAAAACTTCATATTCTAAATTTCACAATTAAATTAACTAGAAAAGATCTTTAAATTCAAAATAATTACAGTAAAAATAAATAAAACTTTTAAAAGAATGTTATTTATATAAATAATATACTTTTAAGGGCAAAACCTGTTTTACAAAAGTAAATTCTTATTAATGTTTTATAGAAATTCAACACAAATAAAAAGAATCGCACATCTCCATGTCTATGCTGCAGAACTTAAAATGACATATATCAGAATCTTACGTATATGTAAAACTGAATGTTGCTTGTCTATATTAGAGTGAATTTGGACAAATTACGTGTCATTGGATACTATTTTTTTCTAAGGATGTTTTTATGTTTGGCCCCATTAGTTCCATAACAACTGAATTAATTTGAAAAAGTCATCTTTATCTTGTTAGAATGATGCTAGGTTAAGCAAGAGGTAATTTAAGACTTACCTACTTTGTTTTATATAACATTAGCTCCAATACTAAGTACAGCTATAAAAATTTTCAGTGTTTGGTTAAAAAAATTACAGATTTCTAAGTTTGTTTATAATATGCAAAAAAGTCTTTAGTATTGGAGCTAATGTTATATAAAACAAAGTACAGCTATAAAAATTTTTAGTGTTTGGTTAAAAAAATTACAGATTTCTAAGTTTGTTTATAATATGCAAAAAAGTCTTTGTATATGTTTCTGATATACAAAGATTTCTTTGATATCTTTCTGAATTGAGTCAGCAGTATTTTGAAAACATCAATATAAAATCTCTCCAGATCTAAATTGAAAATTACATATTAATTTGAAATTTGGACTATATTGCTATTAGTCACATTGTCAGCATCTTTTAATTATGCCCATATTTAGTCCAGTAATCAATGTTGGATAAGAAGGTTTTTTATAACATAAAGAGCTCAATGTATATAATTAAATATATCAATAATACAATGTATTAAAATTTTTATTATAAACGAAAATAAACTAAGTGAATTATTTTAGTTTTTCTATTAAAAATTTCAGTTCAGAGAATTCTAAAGTTACTGTAATTGGTTTACTTATTTTATAAAATATAAGTAAATTGAAGAACAAACTGATATAAGGAAACTTCCATCATAACTAAAAAAAAGCAATTTTGGTAAGTGATTGTTATTATTCCAATAGAATGGAATTCAACATTAATTAACAAACAACAGGCAATTATCTTTTATATATATATACTACAAAAATATAGATTTTGTATATAAACATATAGTTATATATCTTTTAATTTTTCAAGGATTATGATATAGAATATTGTTCAGCATCAGCATGACTATCTTTGCATTTTTTTCATCTGCTCATTTTATAGAATTTTATGAGTCCAATCTTATATTTTGATGTATGATACTTAATATTAAATGTCATTTTAACTTTAAGCCATAAGATCTGTAGTTTTGATTTCTCTAAATGTTGCATTAATACTCATAAATTTTTTGAAAATTTGCATATTGCAAGTCTTATTTCCTTCATTTTTTTAATATAGCTATTGTTGAAATTTTCAGGATATCTTTCTTTTATCATGCTTTCTATGATCATAAAAAATTTTCAAATTTTGGCAAATTCTTGATAAAGAATTTAATTATTTATTCTTTGTTTTTCTTATATAAAGCCTTAAACTATTTTTAAATTTTAATGAAAAATTAAAGTATTTTAAAGGAAACATATTAGTTTTCATTAATTGATATTATTTTTTTTGTATTATTTATGTTCTACTAAATTGTGGCATCTGCTATTTTCTTAACCAATAATCCTCTATTTTTCATCTGACATATTTATATATCTTCTTTCAGATTAATATTTAACAAATAGAATGGCAAAGATTTTTTAAAACAAACATCCACAACTGTTCCCATTGGGTGATTGGGAGAAAACATCATATCCATTTGCATTTGCTTTCAAAGTTTTGTCTATTTTCATATCAGAAAATCACTTTAATTCACACAATAAATATGCAGTAATAACTAATTGTTATGCAGTTAATAAATATTAACTATATTTTTGCATTTCTTTTAACTTATAAATTATTTATTGTTAATCCTTTCTTCTCCTTTGTTACTATTGAATCATGGTTTTAATTGTTAATAAGACATCAAGACCAAGTGATTGATGACTATAGGACAAACACAATAAATTCATTTAGATTTACAAAAATTCATTTGGTATTTTTAAAATTTTATATTTTTCTTTTATATGTAAAAATAAAAAATATATAAATTTTTAAAGCTACTAAGAAAAAGGTTTGCAAGATCAGCGTAACGTGCCTATCTCATACTAACTTTTGAACTAATCGATAGATTTTCATGAAATTTGATAGCGATGTTCTGTTGTTAAAGATCACAACAACTCCGCTTCATTTAATTCTTCAAGATGGCATTTAATTTTTACTGAAAATTTTATTTAACAGTATTGACAGTAGATGGCGTTTAAATGTTAAGCAGTCGGGGATATCGCTGTTTTTATTTGCGTTGCTTAGTACTTATTACTGACAATAAATTGCACTATGCTAAATTTAGGTAATGGGTATGACTCTTATAGCTTTTAGTATGCAATATTCTTAGGTTAATATACTAATTAAGTATTTGCATTTAAATACAGTCAATTCTCGTTATTCGCGATAGTTACGTTATGTAAATTCTTCGCGAATATTGAATTAGCGAATACTGAACTATTGTGCCTATGGGAAATATAGCGCTTTAGGTTCCTGTGAACCTTTCTTCCCAACATTTTCATCCTTGCTTTGTGCGTGCTTTTCTGTTTAGACACCTTATTTAACGAGTATTACAGTAGTAATAAATAATTAACAGTATATGCAATATACAGTATTATAATTACAGTAATCTTTATTTAATTTTT
This sequence comes from Olivierus martensii, assembly GCA_000484575.1. Lineage (NCBI taxonomy): Eukaryota > Metazoa > Arthropoda > Arachnida > Scorpiones > Buthidae > Olivierus > Olivierus martensii. Next base: position 79,003 of record AYEL01079379.1, read on the forward strand.
TAAAACACTATGTAGTAAATGAAATCTTATTTTTGATGGGTAGTTATTTGATTTTGAAGGATATTTAATGTGGCCGGTGATATATACATTGTCTTTCTGAACTGCGTTGAAAAACTACGTCAGCATTGTCTGCATCGCGTTTTGCCTCAGATTTTCTAAAACCTTGGCATAAGAGGCAAATGCGCAGGAAGTCAGGCGCCTAAATTTGAGGCTACGTTCAAGCATAGGGTCACATTCTTCTTAACCTGTGGATGATATGAACAGGTTTTTGGCCTACCTGAAATCTGGATTGAGTAAGGATTATGTTCTGAGACTTTTCCGGCAAAACAATATACAGACTATATTTGGTTACAAACAACTTCCATTATTAGAGAGTTTACATTGGTAATAATATTTTCACCCTCAGCGGGAGTTTGCGAGCGGCGAAAATATTGGAAAGTTCCGCGAAAATCGATTTTGTTATTACAAATAAATTTTCGTGAATAGTAGAATATGGAATTGGCAAATAACGAGAATCGATTTTATTTCCTAAGCAGCATTAAGTTAGTATAACTATATAATTATGGTAATCTTATTGTCAATACTGCACTAATAAAGTATTTAATAGATTTTCATGGCATTCAACATTCCGATTATGCCTTTGAAGATGATTTTGATGACATTTTTAACATCAACGATTCGAAAATAAAGAATATATTTCGGAATGTAGGCAATTTAAATTATTTCCAGAACTGCTTGTCAAATTTCAAAACCAGGCTGTATCTACATATTTATATACAGTAGACTACTTATTGTATATGTATGAACTTACATATTACATTATATAATTTCGGTATACAATATGCCAATACAATTTGATATAAAAATGATAATCCTAAATATTTTATGTAATATCATGTGAAACCAGACCTACTGTATATCATATGGAATATGGTGATTTGACAAAATCGTATGAGAAATTTTCATTATGCTATATTATGTTATTGCTATTAGCACACCCAAATACAATTTCATGGATACGATTTTACCAGTTTCCTAAAAATAGTACATATCAAGATATGTGAATTTCGTTTGTATTTACGTATTAGTGAACCCTAAGTATGCATGTACGAACATACTAGATACAATAATTGAACTATGTAATTTGAGCTCCTGTGTTATCAGAGAAAAAGTTATTCCCCTAATAACTCAAAGTGAAATATAATCTTATTTTATAATGCAGTTTTGGAAAAAGGGTAAATCAAAACATAACTGATAGAGTCTGGGTGTATATAATTTTTTATATTTAAATTTCTAAGTATCCAATTGTAAAACAAAGGATTTTCGACAAAAGCTCCAACTTTCAAATATTGTGTCAACAGATTAAATAATTTTGTAATGCATTTATGATAGCAAAATGGACTAGCAGCAATTTTAAAATAAAATTTGGATGTATGAATGTAACTATAGGAACATCTTCAGTTAAATAAATATAGACAGGAAATTTAACAATAAAATTATTATTATATAAAATAAAATATACAATTAATTAATATCAATGATTGTAATAATTTGTCTTATATTTTATGAAACGTATTAAATTCGTTTTGGCAGTCATAACAATAGGATAATGTTCATTTAAATTCTTCTTCTTTTGATTAATCTGAAATAAAAAAAGAGAATTTTATGTATACTTATTCAAAAATTATTGATCTGATTAATCTATTATAATAAATAAATTTTTAATCAAAAATTTAATTTGCAAACAAGATCAAATAAAATTTATTTTTATATGATTACAATTGTCCAGAATATAGTTAAGGCTTATAAGAAACAAAGCTTTTCTTATAAATTGTATAGAAGAGAGGAGAGTATTTATACTTTATTAAGTAGAATTTAAATTATAAATATAAATGATGCTATACAAATACTGTGTATCTGTACAGAAATCCAACTTGTTCTAAAATTTTATTAAAGATGCTTTTATTTTTTTTTTCGATTATTAGATAAATACAAAAATATAGATATTTTCAAAAATTAACAAATACTCTCAGTTCTGTTTTTACACGATTGACTTAAATTCTAACTTGTAAGAAGAAAAATTTTTTTCATATTAGTGAATGCAGCACTTGCTTCACATTATTCACCTCCATGTTGTTATTTCTGACACCAATTAAAAAAGAAATTTCTGAGGAATTCCCTAATTACACCTATAACTTCAATAGAAAATTTGTTTTGAATCTGCATTTTGAGTTTGGTATTTAAAGTGAAAAGTAACTTTTTGATGTTTAATGGTATAAAAAATTTAATAAAAGTTAAAATCAAAATCTTATATGCAATTCAAATTATTTTGCATAATTTTTGTGTTTATGAATAAGTAACATGTTATTTTCAGTATGGTTTTTACATTAGCACCACATGAACGAAAATAATACCGATCGAAAGATGATGACTGAGTAGAGAAAACTTTCCAAAAGGACTGCACTTCTCTCTGGTGCAGACTTCAAGAAAATTAACGATAAAATTATATTATTTCTCCACATGCAGTGCCTAAACTGGTGCATGCCTCCATTTTGAAAACCTGTCTTGAAAGCTGATATAGTTTTGGAATGAATCTTTCATACAACAGAATTGTTTATTCGTATTTTAATCATCAATCGATGGGTGGCAAATCTTTAATTCTCTAATGTAGTTTCTTTGGAACAAATCTTTAACACATCGGAATTGGCGATTCGCACTTTTAATCACAGTCAACGAGAAATGTTTTGCGTGTTGATTCTCATAATAGTACAATATGACATACCACTTGTTGCCATTAATCGTAGTATTGAATATATTGATGATATAACAATGAGCAATATTTTCGTCTGATCATTGTCACAAAGAATTGAGGCGTAACAATCCATATTCTAGTTTTACCATAATGAGTGAAACAGTTATTATGTAATTCTCCTGTGGATGAAGATAGACAGTACCATACTTAAGCACAGACGCTTGAAACGCCAGCACGGGACCCCTTAAATATAGGGGAGATCAAAAGTTAAAATTAACAAAAAGTTTATAAGAACTTACGAATTTTATTTTAAAAAATTATGAAATAAATAGCAAGATTAAGATATTTGAAGAGATTAGATAGGTGAATATATAAATAAAAATCAGTTCAATTTTTGCTTTCGTTGAATTCAAACTGTCATTACTCATAACCGAGTACAGTCAAACCTCGGTTCATAAACTTAATTCGTTCCTGAAGGCAGTTTATATACCGAAACTATTTTCCCCATAGGAATTAATGTAAAATGGATTAATCCGTTCTTGGGCCCCTCAGTTCAATTTTTGCTTTCGTTGAACTCAAACTGTCATTACTCATAACCGAGTACAGTCAAACCTCGGTTCATGAACTTAATTCGCTCCTGAAGGCAGTTTATATAGCGAAACTATTTTCCCCATAGGAATTAATGTAAAATGGATTAATCCGTTCCTGGGCCCCAGATGATTGCTTATTTAAATTTTTACCACAGTACTTTGTGCACGAGTTCTTAACATAAAATCAATGAAAACCATTAAATTTTTCACAAAAGTGATAAACACAAAATTAAGCGGATCAAATATAGACGAAAACTTAATTTAATTTTACGTACCTGTATGGAGGAGAATTGACGACGTAAGTGGAAGATGGTGAGGAAGTGAAATATTATTGTTTGGAAGAGGATTCTTTTTCTTTTTTCTATCTCTTGTCACCATTCGATTCTGCTGTTGACTCACTGGGCTTCTGTTCACTAAAAAGTTGTCCAGTGTGATTTGTTTTTGTCTGTTTAAAAATGTTTCTACAGAGACACATGGCATTATCATTGAAAATATTTATGTTGACGGTCTCTTGTCACCACTCGATTCTGCTGTTGACCCACTGGGCTTCTGTTCACTAAACAGTTGTCCAGTGTGATTTGTTTTTGTCTATGTTTAAAAATGTTTCTACAGAGACACATGGCATTATCATTGAAAATATTTATGTTGACGGCTGGCGTGTTCGTAATTCCAGATATACTACGTCATCTGAGATGCTTTGTGTTAGGGAAAATTTGTTCGTAAATCGAATTATTCGTGATTCGAGGCGTTTGTGAACCGAGAGTAGAGGAACTGTTTTTATATATAAAACAGTATATCGTTCCTTTTATACTTTTTAACAATATTTTACCTAGACCTAGTAATTTCATTTATACATTACATTTGCATATTTTTAAATTTTTCCTCTAAAATCCTCATAATTTAATATCAGATCAGGCCCAGAGAAAGGCAAATATGGCGGTAGGGATAGAATTTACCCAACATCTCACTCTCAGAATTTACTGCTCGCATGTCATAAAAACGATTAAAGACTGATTCACACTATACTGTATGTATCCACCGTCAGGAATGTGCCACCTCCAAACCGTCAAAATATTCTTCAGTACAGCATTATACATTAACAATATACTGCGCTGATATGGACTACCACCAACAATCACCGACAGATATTCTCCATGAGAATATTTTGACGTGTCTACCCACATCAGTGACATGAACATGTGACCGCCATCAACTTTTCTCACTTGTCAGTTGCATTTGTTAATTTTATTAAATCAAAATAAACAAGAAAAATTAAACTTATTAATTCATGTCATGAAATTTTAGAAATATGCCATAAAAATATTTTATTTAATAATTTCGTGCGGCTTTATAATTAATTATATAAAATAAGAATTATTAAGAATTTTAAATCAATTTCATCATATATTAGTAAGAACAAACTTTGCAAAAAGATATGTACCGATCAATAATCTAAATGTATACGGTACCGATAATTGCAAAACATTAGCTATTGTTTTGGAAAAATTTTTTATACATTTATAACCTGGAAAACTCTGTACAGGTTACAACAAATCAAAATCTCATCTCTGTTTCAATAGTCCCTTTTTTGAACACTTGTACACCCATTGTTGTACACCAACAGACTGATGAGAGATGTAAAATATTCAAACTGCATATGTAAATCCTGTTGTACAAATGTCTTTGAATAAAAGTCTTATTATCTACACCCATTGTTGTACACCAACAGACTGATGAGAGATGTAAAACATTCAAACTGCATATGTAAATCCTGTTGTACAAATGTCTTTGAATAAAAGTCTTATTATCTTCCTTTTCTATTAAGAATCTGTTTCCTTTTCTCCTCGATTGAAACTTGAAGTTTCTAAAGTTCACCTTTTTCTCTTACCGGCAAAGTGAGAAACTAAGATATTGCATAAAATGCCTAAAATGTCAAGACAATATATAAAATAAAACCATCTATACATAGTTCCTAGTATTCTATAGATTACCAAGTTTGTTTTAGGCAATGTATGAAACTTTCAAACTGTAGCAAAGAAGATACCTCGTCGCTATTGGCCGGCTATTAATTGTTTCAATGTACAGTTCATTCCAAAAAGTTTGTCACCTAAGCGGAAGATGTTCGGCTTCCTTACAATACTTACAAACCAATGAGATTAATCATTACAGGCGCGAATTCGAATTTGCGGAACATTCGACGATTCCATTTATTTTTCTAAGCAACAGGGTATTTGCGGAACATTGGACGATTCCATTTATTTTTCTAAGCAACAGGGTTAGGTACGCTTAATGACAGGTGTTCAATCATTTTTTCCGAAAATTGATTTTGAGCATTTATTAGGAAAGTTTCAATTTATTATTTACAATTTAATTTATGTTGTTATTAATTTACGCAAAATGCAGCATTATATAGTCGTAACTAAACGAGTAATTAAGCGATAAGTTGCTAAAGTACCAAGCATAATGGCGACTACGGGAAGTATTTTATTTTATTATTTGAAAAAGAAGTTAAGATGTTTTATTTGAAAATGTATACTTCTTTCTGCGTTTGTAATAAAATTAAAAACTATTCCAATCGATTCTCGTTGATAAAGTGTTTAATATCCGTTAATTGACCAAATGATAAAAACCAAACGATATATGTTTCGTTTCCATGACAACTTAATCATCGGATTTAAAAAAGAAAATATAAAAATTGAACGTGAGTGTCAAAATGAATTTTGTGTTATATCTGTTTTGGTTTTCTGCTAATTTTTCTAATAAGAGTTTATATTTGTATTCGATAGTCAAACTTATAGTTTATGTTCTACCATGTCTTTCTGAAAGTTCGGTATAAAGATAAAGTATGAGAGAATTCAATTGTTACTTATATTTACGTATTATGTTCTATTTATTTTAATAAAGTTATAACTATCTTTCGCTTTGTATTTTTATTGTTTTCACCCAAAACATTATAAAACAATTGGACTCGATTTGTAAAGATATACAGTAAATGCTAATCTTAGTTTTTACAAAATTTCATTTTAAAAAATCATTTCTTATGAAATACTTTATTAATTATATCATTAAATGTTTATTTTGAACTAGTCATATATAAATATGCATTTGCTTCAGATTTATCCAAATAATTCTTTCTGAATATATATATACTACTTAAAAAACTAGTTATTATGATTCATAAATATTGCTGCTATTCTCGATATGAAATCTTTTTTCAATTTAAACTTCAAAAATTCACATTTATGCAAATAAAATTTCATTCTTATCCTCGACTAGAATATATAAAATATATATATATAGTATATGGCGGCAAACAAATACGGTATATTTATATTAGCATATTAGAATTTAAAAAAATAAATCTGTAAATATCATCGTCATAATTACCAATATTCAAAATTTAAAAAATGATATTACAGAGTGTTATTTACTCAATTTATAACTAGAAAGTCTGCCTTGCTTGAAATAGTGAGCGATTAGTCTTTTCAGTTCAGAGCGCTGTAATCGACCCATCTCATTCGTATACGTCACCCCTATTCTTTGTCAGAACGGACACGTCCATTTTTAGCTTCCACTATGCATATTCGAACTGACAGACTTTATAACCGATCAACTTCCGGTAAGCTCAGCCCCTGCGAAGCGGGTGACAAACTTTTTGGAACGAACTGTACATTTCAATATAAAAGCAAAATTATAAGCAATTAAATGAAGAAAATATCTGGCAATAAGTTCCCTTCAACTGAGTGCGGTGCTACAGTTCGAATCTGACAAAGGATATGTATCCACGTTGTTTGTCACAAACGACGTGGATACATATCCTTTGTCAGATTCAGGAATAGGCCTATTTTGGCCGTAATCATGGATATTAAGGATGATGCTATCGATTGGGCATGAGTCTTGCCGCATGACACAAGAAGTATTAAAATAGCTTTATGCCAGATCGCAATTTTCTGTGTGCAAGAACCTTTATTAGCATTGGAAGACATCCCTATGGATAAACAAATATCTCAGATCAACTGTAACACAACAATCCATAGGAACAAAAGGGATTTGATAAATGCATATGTAAGACAACGTGTCAAACTAAGTCATGATTTTGTGTTAAGAAAAATGTACTATGCAATTAAAAATGTCATTCAAGTTCAGAATGTTTACAATAAATAGAAGACTAAAATGATGCAATGTTCATCAGAATATTTTTATTCAGTATAGATTTCAAATACAGTTCGTTAATAAAATTACCTCAAGTTTAAGTTTCACATGTTTCAATTCGTTAATAAAGTGTCCCCCTTGTTTATACTTTGACAAAAAAAAATGCAAGACATTTTATAGAACACTTAGTCACTCTATTAATAACACTAGATAAAGTATATAAGGTAAGAATGAAATAAACTCGTTTCATACTTTGCTAAAATCTTGTTTATACTTTGACAAAAAAAAGAACACTTAGTCACTCTATTAAAAACACTAGATAAAGTATATAAGGTAAGAATGAAATAAACTCGTTTCATACTTTGCTAAAAAATGCCTGATATTCTGTAGAATACTTAGGAATTCTGTACAATATCTTGATTTCATAATTTTCCGGTAACAATGACAACTTATCTGTTTAAAGAATCAGTCTTATGATCATCTATATAATTACAGGTAACCATCGATTTAGGAAGCCTCAAATTACGTAGTTTCAAAATTATTAAATTCGTACCTTTATAGATTTTGTTACTGTTTACATGAATTTCTACGCATTTCTAGAAGCTTCTGTAAATACAACAAAAGGGACCATTTGAGTGTTTCACTCTGCCAGGACTGCACTCTGCCAATGAGAAGTGAGTGGAAACTTCCAGAAATTTGGTTGAACCCCATCTTTCAACCATCCGGTTGACCCTATCATGGTTGTTAGCCAGCCTGTAATGGGCTCTATAAGTAGCTGCTACAAGATACAGAATATCCTTCGTGTGATATGGCGGCTTAACTAAAATTAACTAATCTAACTTTATATAAAGGTATAAGCCAGTGATTCTCAACTACTGAGTGACGCAAGAAAATTAAGAATGAATTGTATGTATGTAATTGTATGAATCATATATGTTAATAATGATACGTGATTGGCTGGATATCCCTTTTGCAGTCCTACCGATTCCTATAAATAGGACATCGTTAGAGAAATCTAACTCTGGAATTTCTGCGACAGCCAAAAAATAATGGGATATAGATAATCAAGACATTTTCAAAAAATCAACCATGAATGTAAAAAGTATGATTTAAACAGTTGTTTCGAATTTCTGCGACAGCCAAAAAATAATGGGATATAGAGATGATCAAGACATTTTCAAAAAATCAACCATGAATGTAAAAAGTATGATTTAAACAGTTGTTTCTTAAAGTTATAGAATTGCAAGATATTTCAGTGCAATTTGCAGTTTTAATTTAGTATCCTGATAGATTAAAACTGAAAATTGTCAGAGATATCTTACAACAGATGATTGCTTTGAAATATTCGAAGCTTTATACCATGTATCTAGATGAGCTATTTCCAAATTTTTACCAGAAGTTTTAGTTGCTCTCCATAGATGGATTTAATATAAGGGTACCGGGACACATGCCCTCCTGTCGTTTGGAGAAAATATACAGCAATTGTTTAAATTATTAGCAATACTATTATTTGTATTATAGTGTCCTGCCATTTTTTTTCTGGATCCATTATTGTTGTTATCTATAAATAGCCGGTGCGAATTGTTTTTATAGTGTCCTGCCATTTTTTTTTCTGGATCCATTATTGTTGTTATCTATAAATAGCCGGTGCGAATTGTTTTTATTTTCAATTTAACATCCTTTATTATAAATCCTGACATATTCAGCACCTTCATAATTTCTCTCTCAGTATTTTATTTCAAAATTCCATTGTTTTAATGTTCCAAAAACATTGGTCACTTTAGCACAGATTAGTTGAAACAGATAGGACACTCTCATAGACTCTATTGTATACAAGAAACGAACGAAGCGCCTCTATTATGGAGAGTACTTCAAATGAACTCAACTATTAATAAAAACGATGGTTTAATCTATTGAAAGTTTTAATTATAAAAGTTTTTTTGTAATGAAACTGCCATACGATTCGTAGAAACAATAATAACCAACCCTCCACTATCTACAACAAAAGTGAAATGAGTAACGCCAAGTACTGCCAATAGTGGCAGCACCTTCGAATAAGCGAAGTGTCCCATCTGTATCAACTAATCTGTTCTTTAGAACCTAAATTAATAGAATACAATATTCTTTCCATTTGAAAATCATTGCAACAACTTAAAATTGGCTTAAAAAAATTAATCACATAATTAAAATTCACTGAGATTGAATTGGACTTGTTTAGAAGGTTCAATTTTGATAATTCAATCCAAAGTGAACAAAAATAGAGACGCTCTACCTCGTTATCTTAGATGATCACTTTTGATGATTTTTTTTTTTTAATTATTCAGAAAGATGAGATTTTAAATATTCAGACTGATATTGTATTAAAATTGTCCGGACTTAATGAAAATATTTGGAATCTAGCCGAAGATAAAAAGTTTCCCCTTTTGAAAAAAAGGCTTACAAATTAAAATCCTGTTTCGGTTTCACATATTTATGTGAATCATTGTTTTCAACAATGAACACAATTAAATCAAGAATCAGATCTCGACTTAACGATAGCAATCTCGAAGATGCTATAAGATTGGGAATATCATCTTATATGCCTGACTTTAAAAAATTAGTGGATAATATGCAATGCCAAAAATCGCATTAAATGTAACTATTTTGAATTTTTTGTTACCTTTTTAGTGTAGGATATTGTTTATGATGCTTATGATTGCAATAAAATAAAGAAATATTAAGAATCGTTATCCTTTTTTTTGAACTGCGCCCGCCAGCAATTTCCTGTTTGTCAGATGTGCCCAGACAGGGAATAAGGTTAAGAACCGCTGGTTTATGTGAACCTGAGGATGGCTTGCGAGAGCCGAAAATGTTAGTTCTGAAATAAAAAGTTTGAAGTAAATTACTCTGCTGCTTGTCAGTGCTTTAAAATATAATAGTATTAACAAAGTATATCTGAAGAATTGAATGGGCATGATAAAAATTTTGTGGGCCCATCAGAAGTAGGGGCACAAAGGGTCAACTATAAAATCTCCAATGGAAACCAATGCCGATTTTGGCATAATTGGATTGAACTGTGAAAAACAAACAACTTTTGTTTTTGAAAGCTTTTTAATATCACTTACGGGTTGTGAGAAATCACAAAAGAAGATGCCACCACATGTACTGCCAATTGGGCTATTCAAGCAATAATAAAAGGAAGAATCTGACAGAAGCCATCTGTGTACATCATGGCACTCATAAAGTGCTGAAACAAGCCCAGAAATCCTTGTTCTTGAGTATGGCTCCATGCTGAACTGTGATGGCGAAAGACTTGTCACACCTGCGGTTCAAGTGCTACTACCAAGTACCAGAATTCGCCTTAAATCTGCATAATACCACTCTTTTCTGCTTCAATAATGTATGCAGATGCCCCTGTCTGATTTTTATTCTTCTTACTGCTTGAATAGCCCAATTGGTGGTACATATGGCGATATCTTTTTTTTGTGATATCTCACAATCCATAAGTGATATTAAAAAACTTTCAAAACAAAAGCTGTTTGTTTTTCGCAGTTCTATCCAAATATGCCAAAATCGACATTGGTTTCCATTGGAGATTTCATAATTGACCACTTGTGTCCCTACTTCTGATGGGCCCACAAAATTTTTATCATGCCCATTCGATTCTTCAGATATACTTTGGTAATCAAAATTTTTCCCCTACTTCCTGTCTTATCACGTTTCTGAGAAAAAAGGGTGGTACAGGTGCTAAAAAACACCCCGTATAAATAAATTTACTTTCCATGAGATTTGTGATATTCTGTAATAAATTTAGATTCTGGGCCGCATGTAAAAGCTTGCCGGGCCGCAGGTTGAGAATGGCTGATTTAGACAATAAGAAACAATTGTATGAAATGTAAATGATCTATAGTGTTTGGTTATTCAAATATTTTGATGAAAACAGATGGTCAAAGTGAATATATATGACTGTTTTTGCATAAAAAATGATGACAATAAGAAAGACATAAAATGAATTTTCTTCATTTTAATGTTTAAATATTTACTACCTGTTTCCTTAAAAGCCAGTCTTGCTAAATTTGTCCAAATTTCACAAGCAACATCTATTCCTCCCATATCTTCAATATCCAGACATTGAACAACATTATTCACACATAATAGAGCTCTGTATCGAATTCCTTGAATCCTGCCAAGGAAGGTTTTACAAGAAAAATAAAATTTAAATTTACAATTAATCTTTTAAAAACTGAATGAAGATGTTTCTAAAACAATATGAATAGATGCTTTTCTTAATTATAATCAAATATAGAATAATTGATTATATTTAGTGAAAAATATTGTGAATTTAAACTAAGAAACATTAAAGCATAAACTTAAATCATTTAGCTTGAAATTACTATTAATTTGAAATTAATTTCATTAAAAATAATTACAAATACAGATATTTTTATTATTATTTTTAATTTTCAGATAATATAACAATTCTAAAAATAATTCAAGAATATGCATTAAGAAAAATATAAATTATCAAATACTCATCTATGAAAATCTGTTAAATAGATGATAAAGTTTCAGTAAATAATAATAATAATAATAATAATACCTTTTCAGAATATATTGACTTTGTTTATGATTTTGTAAAACTGCAGAAATATCTTCAGCAGGCCCAGCAGCAAAAGAAAGAATTTTTTGTAACAATGCTTTACTGACAATTGCTTCATGTAATTCACAAGGAATATTCAGAAACTATATTAAAAAAAATATGTAGATTTTATTTAGTAGTAAATTTGTACATATCTATTCTTTCATTATTAATATAGGTTATGACAATCCAATTATCAATTAAGGGAGCAATTACCTCATGAAATTCAGCCACATCTTCATATTCTTCCATTAAAACATCGTTTACATCATCACTTGCACCACTGCTACTCAAATTTTCCCATTTATCTACTCCATCTAAAAATCAATTTTATATTCTTTATAATTAGATTTGTTTTACATTTAAAATTGCCAATAGTTATTTCTTCCTGAACAGTGTAAAACTATTTATATTTAGACTACAAACATATAACTAATTAATTCTTAACCTTCACATGTACACAAATTTGTTAACAATTCTAAAATAATATGTACAGCATTCAAACCATCAGAGGTCTGGTTTAGCATTTTCTCTATCAACTCTTCCTAGAAAATAAAAAATCATCATCATATTGTAATTATTATTAATTTATTATTATAAATGATTGCTGGTTATACATTTTTTTCAATTTCTTCAACAGTCTTGCAATTAGTTTTCCTTTCTTCCTGAAAATTTTAATTTTAATATGAAATATTCTGATCAATATCAAGAACCATAAATCCAAGACAGTATGCAATTAAATAATACCTGATATCTTGATATCTCTTTGGCCAATGATTGAAGCAATAGACCTACTTCTGCACTAAGGACTTCTGTCACTGCATTTATTATAGTGGTTACTACCACAGGAGGACAGTTTCTCAGTTGATCAAAATAAATATTTAGTATCAAATCTAGAAAAATATATTATTTTTATTTTAAGAAAAATTAGAATTGCATATATTCCAAATATTAAAACATAATGATGGAGAAATGATAGCAATCTGTAAATAACTCACTAGAGGCCAAAGCTCTCAGCAATAAGTAGGATGGCTCATTTCGAGGAAAAGCTGCTAAAGAACGTATTAATTCTGACACTTCAGATTTCCGAAGTTCAGCAATCACTTCATCATTATCTTCTGAAACTGTATTGAGACACTGGACTAGAGAAAATAAAGTAAAATGGATGACTTAATCGCAAAGACACCATCAAAAATAACAATGCTGAGATTCACTCACCCACTGCAATACAAATTTTAACATCAAATGTTTGGATGTCCAAGCAGTGTAACAAAATGGGTAACAATTTCTGTTTGGTAAAAATATCAACTGCAATTTCACTGTTCTCACTAGAATAAAATTTTTAATAGTAAAATTCGTTTAATATACTAAAAAAATTTTTTTTTTAAATATTTCCACTTTAACACAAAATTTTCAAAAAAAAAAAATATATATATAGTAGTGCCTTTACGTTCCTTCTCTAAAGCCCTACGAAGCCCAATTTTTCTTTTATTCTATAGCAGTAATTATCAGTAGTGCTAAAATGATAAAAGCAAGAGTTAAATGGCACACCACACTTACGCTGAATACAATGTTGCAAAAAAAAACGACGTAACCCTAAAAAATTGAGCTAGAACTGTGAAATTCTTTACACAAATGCTTATCAGCTAGATATACAAATGATTAAAATTTTATTGCCAATGAATGCATAGGGCGTATGGAGAGTGCATGAGAAGGGCGATTCTGGGTCTTTTCTGCATATTTTTTTATAGACATCCTCATAGTGGGAATATTTACATTACGAATATATTTTTCTGCTTTAAATGATATAAAAATTCCCAGGATAACGAATATTTCGCAGAAACTCACCATAAGTTCCACAACAGATTTACAGCTTCGAAAAAAGTTTCCTGTTTGGAATCAATTTTTGATTCGGTACACTTGGCCGGTAGCCATTCCTGAACATACTGAAAGCAAAGACAAAAATTAGATTGCAAAAGGAATCTAATCAGGAAATATTTTTTAAATACGAGTTTTTTAATAACCGATTATTTACTTGGCGCTAATCGTTCCCGACATAACATTAAATTTCGAGCGAAGACCAGCGCGACTAATGGAGAAAGTCGAGAGTTTAAAACGAGAAAAATATAGAGTCGGGCGCTGGAAGGGGAGGCGATTACGTCGGGTTTTTAACTTACATCTGTCGGCAAAAAAACGACGAGAAGAAGAAAGTCGGCGGAGAGATGGCGAATAATAGGAATGGAGGCGTGGGCAAACTTCCATTGGTTAGAAGTGCGGATGGGATAATTTCCCGGGCCGACTAAATCCAGTCGTCAACTTTTCCTATTTGGATTGGAACGGCATTAACTTTCGATGTCGTCACTTTTCCCATTTCGCGTACCCAGCGGCTGGAATGAGTTGTACACTTAAATCCAGCCACACGGAAGTGAGGGGCATCTGGGGAAAAAAGCCTTTAATACCTTTAAAGTAAGAAGCGCCGTCAATCACTGTATATAAAACACGGAGAGGACAGGAGAGCGCGGCGTACGTATAAATCTTTCATGCCTTCCCCTCCCTGGGTAGTACTTTTCATTTGCATTGGAGAGTCAGGACCGTCTCGGCTCCAGCCTAATCCTTGCCCGCCAATTCTCAGGCGACCCAGAGCTCATTTTGCATTTGCCGTCTCCGCAATCCCTCCGCCTCCCCTCTCATCTCCTCCCGCTCTTCTGCATTGGGCATGGAGACTAATTCGTGCAAGCTAATGCCCTACCCGACCGCCGCGCCTCTGCCGTCACGCATCGGACGCCGAGCCGGTCCTTCTCTCGGGACCGCCAGCTCATTAAACTCGGGTCTCGGAGGCCATAGTTTTCTCGTTATTTTTCATCGTTACAATGTAAGATCCGAGCGAGGAGGGAGGGCGAGGGGAAGAGAAATATCAAAAATGCACCTCGCCAGAAGACGGCGCTGGAATTTTCTCGGTTGAAGGAGGTTAAACCCTCCGGGACCAGCGCAGTCGTCATCAAAATAACTTACGCTTGCCGGCAATCCGCCGACAAGAAAAATGACATCTGGCGGCCGCCCGCCGAATCATAACGCAGGCAAATTCGCCCCGCGCTTACCCGTCCTAATGGCTCGATTCGAAAGGAAACGACTGAACACCAACCTGTCGGAGAAGGGCCACCACCGGCGTCAATACGTCCTGTTCGATCATCTGTCGACATACCTGGTGTCCGTTGACACTCAGATTTCTGTTAAACAAAAATAAAAATAAATTAAAAAGGCAAAGATAATAAATTCCATCAAATCTCACAACCGGTTACCGAATTCGACTGTTAAACCACAAGAGACGACGCGTCTCTGGTGGGCCCGCAACTTTACGCGCCATACATCAGTTAGCCACGCTGGCTAAAGCGGTAAATCTGGTGATGTGAGGCAGATTTACGGAGGGTCCAGTAGAATTTCCTATTTTTCTACTTCTCAAAGTCAGCCTTGGGCGGCAAAGGCTGTTTCCATCTTTCGAGAATTATTAATAATTCTTAATGTCAGAACTACCGACTGGAAACGGAGCGCGCCCAGTTTTCAGTTTCCGAAAATTATCCTTCGAAGCCTTGAGGTTGTTTTCCGGTTGAAAAGCATCAAAATAAAACTCCGCCTCATCTCTGGCCAACAGCGGCGATAAATTTTTATCCAGAAAAAAAGAACAAACCCGCAGATAAAAAGCCGCGGACAGTTATTCCATTAATCATAACCGAACGCAGAGTCCAAGATAAAGTCGTCGACAATACTTTGATTAGAAATACTTCTATCGAGTTTATCATCAGAAACTATATCCGAAGCAGCAGGTTCCGAATTAAACTGACGATCTACTCGGCGCCACCTGTTACTTCCGACCTAACGGACGCGGCCCGCGCCCGAAGAATGATTGTGGCGCTGAGTACACAGAATTCAGTCCCATGATGGCAGTTTCACTGTTATCTGGGGGCGCCGGATCAAAGCCTCTCCCTATACCTTTCAGAGAAAAATCTTCGGTTCATCTATTAGCAACCAAAAAAATGAAAAAAAAAGCGTCTGGGATACAAAAACTACTTATCGTTCTCCAAACTAAAATTCATGGCCAACCGATCGATGCCGTCTCGGTGGGCGGACACTGGGCTACAGTTTATGGCGTAATAAACTGCCAGATATCCATCTAGCATAACAATACTCGGCACGTAATTTATGATAGGTTGTGGTTCCCGACACAAACCGTCTACGGCAGCAAACGCAAAACGCTACCAAAAAATGTACAGCCCGGTTTCCTTTGGGTATTTTTGTTTTTGACGAAAGGTCCCAGATGTCGGTAAACCATAATATCCGGCACGTCCCGTTCTCCCGCGATCAAACCTGATAATTAGCCTTCGGTTATACTATCCACTAGATTTATAATCAACATCAAACGATTTTTAAAGGCGACGTCGAACCAGAGGAAAATTCGGATGACCCAGACAATTATTTACGCGTAAGATATCCGACTGTGCAAACTTGTCGAGAAAGAGACATCGGTGGTTGTTGGTATTTAAGTGGTTTACGCCTGCAACAGATCGATAAGGAAGAGAAATTTCGTTGGGTAAAAAAGTTTGTTTAGTTAAATACGTCGACGTCGTTCGGAAAATATATGACCATCGATATTCGTTCCTCTGACCAAAACGAATGGTTCTTAGACACATCGAGCGTTTCTTAAACTGGAAGAAGGTAAACTTTATTTGTTAAAAATAAAAAAAAGTTGGTAATGCGGTGGAAATGATTTACTCTACCTCAAGGCTCCAGCCGTGGTGTGTCTAACCACGTGACTGGGATGTAGTAGTAGAGGGCCGGCGATCTTCACTATGTTAGCTTGCAATAGAGATTCCACAGCTTCCGGACGATTAACCAACTTGGCTATGGTACAGGCGGCGCACTCTTTGTCTTCGCTACTGGCACTCTGCAACTTAAATGTCACAAAACAACAGAATGATTATCCATCTCGCTACATTTTTATACATAATTTA
Organism: Olivierus martensii; assembly: GCA_000484575.1. NCBI lineage: Eukaryota > Metazoa > Arthropoda > Arachnida > Scorpiones > Buthidae > Olivierus > Olivierus martensii. The sequence goes on from AYEL01079379.1 coordinate 96,121, forward strand.
GCTTAAAAAAAATATATAATTTTTTTCATCGACCAAAAACATTTTATTACTTGGTTATCTAAATCTGCATAACTTGGACGAAATTTTCAGTTTTGTAATAATTATACTGCCGAAAAAATACGCATATGTATAGTATAAACAATTGTTTTTACACTAACAAATATCGACAAGACAGTGTTTAAAAAACAAAAATTATAGTTTAGCAGTGATTATATTAACAGAGATGCAGAATAATAAAATACGATGACAGATCAACATCTAAATTTCGATTTACTACCAATGCTATATTTTTTTGGCAATGATATAAACTGAAATATGAAAATTACTTCTAGTTAAAATTACATGAAGACAGTTAAGTACTCTACATAGAGAACAGAAAATTTACAATTTTTGGAAAGAATGAAAAATTTTGAATTATTCGGTTTTTAAATTTTTTTTTCCTTTATACAAAATTTTGTTTGAATATAATTAGTAAAATGGGATGTATGAGAAAGTGGTGATTGTTTTCAATTAACAGTTATCAAAAATCAATATGAGAATTAAAGTCTAGTGTTTACAATCTTTCTCACATGTAGAAGTATTGTTGTTTCAATTAAGATTTTAAGATAATATCAACGAGTTAATTCCGTCGTTTATAAGCATCAAATGCAGTTTCTCAAAATTTTAGATCTAACAATATTACTTGAGAACCAAACTTTAAATTTGTCGAAGGCCAATATAATATTTAATCTAATTAAAACGTTTACGTTGCTTTATTTTTCCTTGATTAACATCAGTCAATATTTAAAAGGAAAAAAAAAAAAAAAAAAAAATTTCTGAAGTCAATATTTAAAAGGAAAAAAAAAAAAAAAACGAAATTTCTGAAAAATAATAATGTCAATCTACCGCCATTTTGTTTCAAGAGACGATCGAATCACTAAATTTGCATGGCGTTACTCACGATTAGGAAAATATTTTGAAACTTCGAGCCTATCTTTAATAGTTCTCCAGATATCGATTTTTTTTTCACTTCTCTTCGAAGTTAAAATGATTTCTGCCAGGAAAATAACTAAAAAAATGTTAAAAAAACGGAATTTTTAATCCGAAAAATAAGAAAGTTTATTGAAAAATGGGCTTTTAAAGAAGCAAACTATATATTATAAAATTTTAATGCTATAATGCTCATATTTTCTGTGATCACAATTAGCATAATATTTACTTAACTTTTTAGTTATTTTAATTTTAAAAAGTTTTAATTCCGATTTACATTTGCTGAATACAAATATAGTGATGGTTTCAAGAGAGCTATCATCAAATTTCAGTAATGAGAGAATTTATAAAATTGGCCAAAATGATGAATTCCATTCGGTTTTAAAACAACTTATGATGTAATTTGTAACTTATGTATGTAATTTTATTATATTTTTTAACCACAAAAATAAACAATAAGATAAATATTCATTAAATATGTCAATTAGTTTCATTCATATTTAAATTAATATTTTTAACAATTAAGAAATATAGAATTCTTTTAAATACACAAAGAAAAGAAATAAAATATATACATTAATTCTTTCCATGGGTGAGTCCCATAATGGAATTACGATGCAGTATTTATGACAAATAATCCCTATACTAAATTTGTAATCATCTTTATTGAGTCTAATTCTTAAATATATTTTCTACATTAATATAAACTTTTTAACTTCTTATTTATGATTAATATAACAATTTTATAAATCATAGAACGGATTATTCCAGTTTCATTAAAAAGTTTTGATTTTTTCCTTATATATTAATAAAAAATATACAGTATACTCTAATGTTTTTTTTGTTTTTTCATTACTGACATTTTATGTTAACATAATCATTGGATGATTATGCCGTTCGAACTTTAGCACATAGAGTAATTATAATAGTTTGGATCCAAATATCTGTTATAATGTTTTTTCTTCATTACTGACATTTTATGTTAACATAATCATTGGATGATTATGCTGTTCGAACTTTAGCACATAGAGTAATTATAATAGTTTGGATCCAAATATCTGTTATAATGCGAATAAACTTTCATTAAAATCACATAATTAAATGTAATGTTCGATAGACAGTTTATATTACATATGTAGACAGAGTTAATCTGTCTATATATGTGATTTCACGAAATTAATCCTTAACTATCTATCTTCTCTCTCAACAATTTTTAATGAAATAAATTTATTATACGAAACTCAACATGATGGTAAATGTTAACTGAAAAAAACTCTTTGTAGATAACTAACGTAACACTGTTATCAACGCTACGGATGACAGGATGCAGGAGGATTAACACCGAAGGTTTAAACTTTCAAAATCCACCCTCAATGTAATATATGTGAACGTTGAAATATAAATAACTCTTTGGGAGTGTTCTACCAAAATTCCCTTGGGTGCGTGCCTGTTGAGGCCCTTTCCAGGTGCTCATATTATATCCGAAAATCATTACCGGTAGTTCCAATCTGTTAAGTGCGAGAATATTTGACAACACTTTTTTCCTATTCAAGTAATATATTCAATGAAATAAGTTGTAAACAAGATATTAATAGATTAAGGTAATCAAATTTCGTTTTAGAATGCTGCCTGATAGATTAATTACAAAAGGTGGGACGTTAATTTTCACTTTAACATAAAGTTTACTGTTTAATTAAAGTGATATCATTATTAATAGATCGAGAAAATAATACTATATGATGGACGGAACCACAGAATTTATAAAAATTGTTTGAAAATTTATATAATTTTTTAAATATTAAATTTAGTATAGGCTATCTAGTTTTTGGATTTTAGATTTTCAATTGATACAGTAATTTATCATCATCATTACTATTAATCGAACATGCATATTTATATGTTTTTATTACTGAATTTTAGAACAAGAATTCTGGCTTTAGCATAAAGAAAACTGAAATTAAACGTTAATAATAATAATAATAATAATAATAAATTTTATTGCTCGAAAGTAAATCCAGATGTTATAAGTATACAGTAGAATTAATTTATTAGTGACAGAACTTAACTTTGTATTTTAGGCAATACTAAAAGCAGGACAATAGTCTTTATTTTATTTTTAGTGCATACAGAAATCTCTCATGAAAAAACCGATTAAAAGTTAATGATTTTTAACTACTAAACAGATTCTAAAATGATATCTGAAAAATTTCTGCTATTAATTTGAAGGAAAACTTTTTAAATAAAGAAATAGTTAATATCTTGCTGCAGTAGCAATGATATAAATTTTTTATATCTAGACCATTTATTCATATAGATATCAATATATTTGCACTGTTTGTAACTATTAATTTATTACTGTAAATTATTACTAAATCATTCAATAAATCTTTTACCGAAATCTACAGACCATTTATTCATATAGATATCAATATATTTGCACTGTATGTAACTATTAATTTATTACTGTAAATTATTACTAAATCATTCAATAAATCTTTTACCGAATGCAAAACACATTACACTCAAATAGAAGACATTATGCGAAAATGTTTGGATTATATACAAAAATAAAAACATATTTCTTTTATATGCAATTATTTACAGTACTTTATTAATTTTTCAAATAATATAAAATTTTATTGGTAGGGCCTATATATATTATTGATTATCAAAAAATGAGATTAGTAGTTTATACAATATTAAGTATACTGTATACGAAATAATCGATGAATGCCGAAATTTAATATTCCAGATAAAATATTCGGATTATACAGTTAAGACTGTATTAAAATAGCGTTATAAATTAGTATTTACATTAAAAATTGAATAACCATCCATATAAATGATACACGATGATCCATTTATCTCTCAACTCACAAAATTCTTAAAATAGTGTACACAAATCGATATACCGAATTTTTTTTTTTATAATTAGGTCTTAAGAATGACGAGCTTGACCTAACGGGGATGAAGAACACTGATGTTTTGTAATAATAATAATAATTATTATTTTTTATAATACAATCAATTATGAAATATTCAGCCTCTATAAATGAAGTAATTATAATTAGGTCTTAAGAATGACGAGCTTGACCTAACTGGGATGAAGAACACTGATGTTTTGTAATAATAATAATTATTATTATTTTTTATAATACAATCAATTATGAAATATTCAGCCTCTATAAATGAAGTAATATCACAATGCCATTATTTATTTATTCAATACGAAATATCAATGATTTTAGCAACACAATATTTTTAGAATCATCTAATTAAGCGATATGAAAATCATATTGAGTATATATAAATTTCGTAAATTATTCCACTTCTGTCCTCACAGATGCATTGTTAATCTATAGTAAATAGAGAGGTGTAAAAATGTTTGCTGCTATAAAATTAATCCAATTAATAACCACTTTATTTGAATTATTCTATATAATTTGAAAATTATTAAATTGTATTAGTTAATATCCAAATTAGACTCTTCATTTTAAAACGTTATCGTTAAAATTAATGTATATTAAGGGACGGATAAAAAAGAAAAATTGTTTTCACATGTTGGAATAATTATAGCATAAATTAACAATAAATTTCAGATTTTCACATTAAGTGATCCGAAAAATACCAGTATATCATTGGATCTAGTAGAAAAAAACTTTTATTTTTTTAAGGATTTGGAAAACTAATTCTATAGTACATAATAATAATGCAAATATATAATATTAAAACATTTTTTTTTTTTTGTTTTAGCTATTCTGAAATTGAGGTGAATGAAGATTCTGGGGTTCATAAGTAGTCTGAACTTTACTGATACTTTTAACATTACAGATTTTATATTGATATTCAAGCTGTTTACAATCCGTAGATTGTAATATGTTTACTGGAAGAATCAGGAACATAAAATGAATAAAGATTGAAAAATCAGAAGACATTTTTAATATTATGGCAATACGGAATCTAGACAGACAAAATTCTCATATTCTATCGAACAAATGCAAGAACAATATTATTAAAGATCTACTTTCTTACAGAACTATAAAGGTAGAAATCCATTTAAAAAATGACTAATGAAATAAATTTAATCTTTTTTATAAACTCACGGTTGAAGATCACCATTGAAACTATTTTTTGAATAGTTAAGAAACTTGATGATCACTTAATAATTAAATCATCGAAAAAAAAACTGTTCTCTCCATTGCAGCTGCATAGCTAAGTTTTTTGAGTTCCTTATTTTTTTAAATAAATTTTAATTATAATAAAAAAACAGATATTACTATTGAAACTATTTTTTGAATAGTTAGGAAACTTGATGATCACTTAATAATTAAATCATCGAAAAAAAACTGTTCTCTCCATGCAGCTGCATAGCTAAGTTTTTTTGAGTTCCTTATTTTTTTAAATAAATTTTAATTATAATAAAAAAACAGATATTGAATCATTTTAACAATAAATATGTATTTTATTTACGACTTACTTTAAAATTTTACAAATATGAAAAACATGAAAATATTAATTTTCACGTTTTTGATGTAAAAAATATTTAATAAGTATCTTACTAATTACTTATTAAATACAATTTGACACAGCATAAAAAAATTATAACTAATAAATTTACGAAAAAAGTTAAAATGTTACTTTTGGCGTTTTTATATTTGCGAAATTATTATTATTTTTTAAATCTATTTTGCTGGCATATTTATGTTCAATAGCCAATATTGCATGTAGCGGTTTCAATCTAGAGATTTCGAATATCAGGATTCGGGGATCCCAGATGATTTTTGATAATCCTGATCCTGGAATTAAATGACTTCCAACCCAGGATATCGAAATTACTTTAGCATTCACCACAACATACAACTTATATATTCATTTATTCATTATATAACTGGAATTAATATTACTTAAATTTCAATTTTTTTGAAGTTTTTCATTATACGCATTTTTTCTTACAGTTTTTAAATTAAACGATATAGAAATTTTACACAGATTTAAATGACATGTATCGGGATGGTAAAATTTCCACTGTATAATCGTGATCCTCTATATTACGATTGACGAATTTAAAATAATATTTTTCGTAGTTAACAGCATAATTTATCTACATAAAAAATTAAAAATTGCAATATGCATTATATAAAAGGAAAAGACAAACGAGTGTCTTCTCTATGCGACTTTAGCATTTAACAAGCAAAGGAAATTTTATGTTGCACATTGTTTATAAAGTACAGTACTTTAAAATCAATCGTAAAAATATGATACAGTCGATTCTCGCTATTCGCGGTAGTTACGTTCTGTAAATTCTTTCGCGAATATTGAATTAGCGAATACTAAACCATTGTGCCTGCGGGAAATATAGAGCTAACAGTATTTTTGTCGCTCATTCCGCAAATAAGAGCGAAAGCTCCGCGAAAATCGATTTTGTGATTGCAAATAAATTTTCGCGTATAGTCGAATACGCGAATAACGAGAATCGACTGTATTTTCTAAATTCAAAGTTGTAATAATACGATTTTTATAAAATTTTAACTTAAAAATTATATTTTGTATCCAAAACCTCAAGTGACCAGCGGTGAATACATAGAAACTTTATATATTGCTTAATGTGCATTATGAAATGGCGAAGGCGAAACTTTAAAGAATCAAGTATATATATAGACTTATGTATGTCATCTTATGTATATACTCGATTTTTTTTTTTTTTTTAGAAAGTACGAATATAAAGTATATCTTATTTTTCGGTGTCGAATACTTTTAACTTTCGTATTATAATGAGACTAATTCAATATTTTTATATTAGATTTATAATTTGCCTAATTTTTATGTCCGTACTTCGTCATAGTAAATATACGTCAAAAACAAGGGAATTACAGGAAACTTTACGATTATTTTATCAAATAAATCTAATCCCGGGATTGAAAAAACTCGTCGAATTTGAAATCGCTAATTGTACCTTAACAAGTATCATTTCTTTTATTATTCGGAATTTACTAAACGATAAAGGCAGCTGACACGGGTAGGATAAAAAAAAAAATAAATAAAAATTTCTGAAAAGCCACTTTCTAGGAAACTATATTTTGAAATTAACAAATAAAAGAATTGTCTGATAGACATGTCTGCTAAGAAATCTTGTTTAATAAAGGTAATTAAATTACAATATTGAATCTGCAGTTGGGAAAAGAGTACATTATTTAACAAGGGAGCAGTGGCATAGCTACTGCTCCCTTGTTAAATAATAACACTGAAGAATAAGAAACTTCACATGTCAGCAGAGCACCATCTAGATAATTCAGTGACATGAAATTGAAACAATAATTTTATGGGCAAAATTAAAACAATATAAATTTTGCAGAATTAATTCAGTAGAAACGGATCTTATTCATAACTGAGACTATAAAGAGCGACAAACCTTCTTTTAGTTATCAGAAAAACCATTCATAAACACCTCCAATAAGATATATTTTCACCATCATGCAAAGAGATGATTATATTAATTTAGATTTTATTAAACTGTAGTATTTAAATGCCAATTTGATTCATAAAGCTGATTCATTTAGCTATATTTCTGGGATCTTATGATTATTATAACTATGAAAATTTTATTTTTCACAATTACATCAAGACTGCCTAATGCAATGATTTATAAATCTTTATGCAGTACCTAAAGACATTTATGCTTGCTTAAGTAAATTATTCAGGACTTCTGTGAATATAGATTATTTGATATTAACAAGTTAAAAACAACTTTCCATAATTGGTAGCAAGCAGATAGTTGATTCTCTTACGCAAGCAATTTGATGATGCAATGCAAAATTTTTTGTAAGGACTTCACTATTAACTGAATTTTATTTGTAAGATGCAACCCATGCTTTAAAAATTATAAGTACAGAAGATCTAATAAATAGCTATGAAGCAAACAAAAATTGGTACCTAAAATGCATATACACATTTTCCGACAGACACAAATCCATACTTACATAGCGATTTCCTGACTTACAAGAAAAATTACCGACTGAAGAGAAATAATTGATATTATTGTAGCTATATGGTTTACAGACCTTTTTTCTAATTTCATCATTTATCATATGTGCATGTGTTTTATGTATTTATTTTTTAATATAACTATTTCTACTGTTTTGCCTTACATTGTTATGTGACACACTAGTTAGTTTTAATTTAAAGTTATCATATTGCATATGGAATATACTGTATCTGGCAATGGTCAGTACTAGAATGATGGCTAGCATTCAAGTTGGGGTCAACCAGAATATTAAGGATGATATTGTTTAATATCATCCTTAATCTTCAGTTTTTTAGGGGAGGTCAAACTCAGACCTCCCCTAAAAAACTGAGAGTATGAGATTAAGAATTGAACCTGGAAATAATTATCCCAAGCTGCATGATAAAGCATCTCCAGGTTCTGCTTTTTTTGCAGTTATCTGGCTGTTATGATACAATAGTATTGTATATGGCAGGTATGTTCTAACATATGTATGATTTCAGGGAATGATCCACTTACTAAGTTGAAGAGTTTCTGTAATCAGTAAGATGCCATTTCACTTATGTATATGTTGTCTTTTTGTTTCCAAATATCATCTAAATAATTCAATCATGAATTAAGGAGTAATCAAGACAAAATATATTATATTCAACATTCCTTTACTAGTTTGAGCACAACCATGAAAGAGGGAAACAATGAGAGTGAAGAACTTTCAATTTCCTAGACGGTATGAATATCATAAAAAGACGTGGACAAACTTGCCAAAAAAACAACGAAGGGCATCTAAACTTTTCTCATTCTTTCAGAAATTATTCTAGAAGTCAATCTTGTAATTCAATTATCATAGGATGTCATTCTTATGAAAACAGAACTTGATTTAGAAACTAGGGCTGAAAATATCTTCAATATACAGAATTCCAATGATTAGGAGAAGCACGAACGACAATCTTATAATTTGGCAGTAAATTACTGTATTTTTAAAGCTGAAAAATTTGAGCATGAAGCAAAAATAATCATGCTGGTTTCAAAGTTAAGTGAAAGGCTTTTAATCATTAAAACTGGCACCAAGATTCGTAAAAGTGATTCAATGAGCAGTAAGCAAAAAAACTAAAAAAAGAATAAAAGAATGCTTGTTTGTTATGAGGATTCTGAATAAGAGATAGTGGTTGTTTCACCAGATCAGTGCTTGAATTTTTCAAGCCATCTTCAAAAATTTATGCATTGTTATCTGTATAATTGGACACAGGATATCCAAATGGCATATTTATATTTCAAGAAGTGCTTTTTTCTCAAATTGTCATTTGTTTGCCAGATTTCATATTTTCAAATTTTAGTTAGTTAATTTATGTATTAAATCAATGATATAGTGTTTGATGAAGTTATTATAAACTGATGAAATATAACATGAAGTTATGCATTGATAATGAAGTATTCAAAATTATAGTAACAGATGCAATGCTAATACTTGTTGAATTAATGCCATTGTTCTTAAGGTAAACAACAGACAGCATTTACTTGATGAAATATAACATGAAGTTATGCATTAATAATGAAGTATTCAAAATTATAGTAACAGATGCAATGCTAATAGTTGTTGAATTAATGCCATTGTTCTTAAGGTAAACAACAGACAGCATTTACAAAATATTTGATTAAAAATAATACACAAAAGCCTTTTAGCAGTCAATCTTTTGACTGCTAAAGGGCTTTTGTGTATTATTTTTAGTTTGTGTTTAGTGCAGGCTCATGGAACTTATATATTTGATTAATTAAATATATTATAACCTCCATTGGTAGTCCTCAACTTCAAACCTTGAGATTGTAAGTTGACATAGTCAGAATACATAAATTCATGGACTGCTTTGCTCACTACAATATTTATTATGACACAATATATTATTGTAATAAACTTAACAAACACAAAACTACAGGAACTAGAGATAAAAAGATCTCAACACATTAAACTATGCACATGGAAGTGTACAAATGTAAATTGCATTGTCATAGAACTTACTGATTATATACCATCATAAGTATAAGTGAATGTTCATCAATGACACTGTGAATTGAGGACTACTTGTAGATAATAATCATTCTAGCTTCACATCATAAATATGAAAATTACAAAACAATTATTATTAATGAAATTCATTCAGTTAAATCTGCTAAACAATCCAGCTGTATAATGATGACATATTGTATATAAAAATATGGTATGTAATAAATAACATTCACTTAATAAGCATTTATTTAATTTGAATATCTTGGAAGGAATTTAGAAAAACATATATTTTATATTCAATTAATGATGATTTTTGAAATCAATATCATTAACCAAGATATCATTGTATTATATTAGGCAATTCCATGAAATATAAAAATAAACTGCATTATTTGCATTGTTAATTCTGTATTTTTAGCTTTTATGTTAAATTTTTACTTTTCCTACTATCAAAGGAGGAAGAACTGGTCACAGTTACTATTATTACTATTATCATCATTTCTTCCTCTGTTTCACTATCATTTTTTATTGAGATCTTAATACTATCCATTATATTTTATCATATCTGGCAATGAGACTACTGTAATATACGATATAAAATTTAGTTTATTAGAAAATATAACAACAAACTAAAATTTTTATAGTATTGATATGCAATAAAGCAATTTATTAAATCATTATCTGCAATATGGTTCATGTGATTATAAATTCAAATTAAATTTAAATTATGTATATGTTTCTACATCATTGCTATTATGAGGGAGAAGTGACTATCTTTGAACCTGACAGTTTTCGAGATGCAATTTTAGTTATTTTCCATCACTTTTCATGAAAGAAGTAGAATTCTAATATTACTATTGTGATTATATTTTTATTTCATGATCACTATGATAAAAATTAATATACATTAGATAATCAGGGCACTTGATAAAGTTTGAACACAAGACCATTTTCTAAAACAACTGTAGAATTGATGTGATCATATGTCATTTGAATTATTTTCAAACTGCTCAATAGGAGTACAAGTATTCCTCACTTAAATCAGTCATTAAGTGAAAAGCTCCTTGCTTACTGACCAATTTGTTCTAGGACCAAGTCGTAAGAACAAATTGGTCGGTGAATAACTTGTTCGTATATATGTAGAAAATATTGGAAACAAATTTCAACTTAAAAATTTGGTTTTAAATTTTATTTATCAGTGCAAATAACAATTATATTATGAAAAAAGATAGACAAAACTCAACAAAAATTATAATCAGCAAATATGGGTGAAAACCAAATTTTCCATTAAAAATAAAAGTTGTAAGCTCAGATGTGAGTTCGAGCAGTCATTAAACAGGCAGGTCATTAAGTGAAGAGTACCTGTATAATTACAGGTACTCCTCATTTAACAACCTATCTGTTTAAGTACCTCTGTATAATTACAGAGAGAACTAGATGTGTTTGAATTCTATCAAGAATTTACTCTAAATTTAGGAAACAAATATTAAAAAAATATTTGCAACTGTTTTATCACTCAAATGTAAATTTGAAGATTTTTTTAAGATAATGAATGAATGTAGGAATTATTTCACACTGTTTTAAAATCATTGGAATCAAGTGTTCAATTTGCAAGTATAGATTGTAACTATATAAGGACTCAAATTCAAATAACTATCTCTAAGCCAAAAAATTGAAGTTATGGTATTGTTTCCTTGGTTTATAAAAATTTCTAGTTTTCAAAAGAAGTCTTCATTCATGAGATAAATTTAAGAACTACGTAATTATCATAAATTACTTTAATAATTACAAGTGTTCTTCAAGTTATGAACATCCAAGCAATGAACTTCACACATGAAATTCATGCAGTTTTATTTTCAAATTTCAGAAAATTAAAATTATTATACAAAACGTTAAACATTGATATCAAAATTGTCTAGCAATAAATGAATTGTAAAACTTGTTATTAAATGTGTACTTGTTGTTATATTTCAAGATAACAACTTACACCAAAAATTCTCATGTTATAATCAGAAATTTATAATCAAAGTTCTGAAATAAAAAAATTCTAATTACCCAATTAGAATTTTTTTTATTTCAGAATTATTTTTTTATCAAATGTGTAGTTGTTATTATATTTCAAGATAACAACTTACATCAAAAATTCTCATGTTATAATCAGAAATTTATAATCAAAGTTCTAAAATAAAAAAATTCTAATTACCCAATTAGAATTTTTTTTATTTCAGAATTATTTTTTTATAGTATATAAAAGTGGATTTCATAGTTCTGGGTTCACCATAAGAGTTACAAACTTTTTAAGTTATATACTTACAAATGAATAATGTTCATAACTAAAGAAACTACTTCAAATTTATACTGCTTATTCTGAACACAAAATTTCAATGTCAAAATAGCTTTGCATTAATATCATCAAATTATTTATAAAAACATAGGATATACAATTTGTAGTGTAAATGCTTACATAAATAATAATGAACAGAAAGAAAATCTCATAATTTTTTTAAAAATTATACTAACATTAATATTTTGCTTACAATTAAATGAATTAATTTATTATCATAGCATATACAATTTGTAGTGTAAATGCTTACATAAATAATAATGAACTGAAAGAAAATCTTATAATTTTTTAAAAATTATACTAACATTAATATTTTGCTTACAATTAAATGAATTAATTTATTTCATTATCAAACTATTATCTGTTCTTCATATAAAAAAATGTTATTAAATGCATATGGAATGTAATTATGGAAATGCATTCATAATTATTTGTATCACTAACCTTTTAGGCACAGTGACATAATGATAATCATAATTATATTCATTGTTATATCATCTATTTTTAAGACCTTGTGATATAATAATATTATGTTATGATTATTCTATTATCTTCCTTTTAATTTTTTCAATATAAGAATGATTCATAGTATAACTAATGCAAGTTGTGACATAATGATAATCATAATAATTATATTCATTGTTATATCATCTATTTTTAAGACGTGATATAATAATATTATGTTATGATTATTTTATTATCTTCCTTTTAATTTTTTCAATATAAGAATGATTCATAGTATAACTAATGCAAGTATTGATTTTCTGGAGTTGTGTTAAATTGTTCAGATTTGCATTTCCACTCAACACATCTAATGCAACTTCTTAACACATGCAAGTTAGGGTTTCTTTCCCGGGAAGCCAGGAAATTGTACGATTTTCACACTTTTCGTATTCCTGGGAATTATAGTTGGTTCCCAGGAATTACCTGCTCAGATAGAAAAAATTATAAAATACAATTAAATATGATTCCGAAAACTGTAAACAAGTTATTTATCAAAGAATTTGATAATTGGCAATATGGAAAAGCATGT